>PVMI01066006.1:0-11406 GCA_008528875.1 Aulacorthum solani | reverse complement strand
ATATTATAGTCATCTTGTCGTTGTTGATTGATTACAGTCTCGTTAAAGTTTTTTTTTTTTAATTTTCTAAGTGACTATATAGCTCGCAAGCAGAACAGTATGATAGTTGACTGCTGCAGTTGGGAACACGTGGCCAGCAGACAATCATAATAATAATAATAATAATCTCGTCAATCGGAAGCGACGCGATATGGTGTGGCGGCGGCTGCGGCACCTTTTTGACGAGTTCCCTGCTTTGGAGACACACACACACACACACGCGCGTCGCACTAGTTTACCCTTTTCCTGTCGTAAAAAATCCCGGTGAAATCGTTAAGTTTTTCCACTGCACGCGTTCCGGAGTTAAATAGAAATAATTTACACACACGCGCGCGCATACACCTATGTATAATACATAATAATATATACACGTACGCTCTATTTCTCTCCTCTCTCTATAAATATATCGACATGAGGACAGCCGCCGCCGTAGATTGGACAAATTTCATTTTCATGACGAAAATGCAATCCATTATGGAGCACGAAATACGATTGTAAAAAAATAAAACATATACCGCTACCATTCAGTATAACATATTATATTATACAACCGATCTGCAGAACATTGCCTTATTTCGTTCCGATATTTTGTTTTCATACTATTCCGCCGCTGCGTGTTTCTGCCAATAATATGAGACGCCGGCTTACAACAATATTGGCATAGCCATCTTGTCAAATTGTTCCTTTTTGCACCCAACAATATAATATTATGTATTCATGCAACACGCATACGTCCAAAATACACAATTCAATAAAATTGCCAAACAAATCGCAAACAATATATTATAATAATAATATGTAAACTCGATAAACATAATATTATTTGACAAGGTTCCGTACATTCAATTCGTATCATACTATTGCAGTGTACCCACCTATGCGCCTTGACAATCATCATTATCAAATATTATGTCGTAGGAATAAATAATTAATACATCGATAGGATTAGTTAAAAATATTAGTTTTTCACACAATTCTCATCTTATACGTTTCAACTTTATTACTATATTTTCAACATTTTTATGAACAATTATTATTTTATGTGTTTCTAAGTTCAATATTTTTGATTTTGACACTTTTAACTTGTAGCACGCATTATGAATTATGATATAGGTAGTTATAATAATAATGCTATTTATCGTATCTCGAAATTCCTATCATTCCTTTTTTTTTTTTTGAATTTTCTTAATCTAATGTTAGTACATACTTTTATATATACATATAAAAATGACCATCAAGCGAGGGTCTTTAAAGTAATAATTTTAAAAGACCTTTTGACGTACACGTAAGGGTTCTTGTTACTGTCAGTAATGGATTATTTATGTATTTGTTGTCACTTCTTTTGTTATTCAAATTTCTTGAATAGATTTTGATTTTAAAATTATTGTACCCAAGGAAATATATTATACGAAGACGTTTGTGTAAGGGTACTTTTTATCAAGTTGGCAATAAAAATTATTATGTTTTGAAAAAATATAATAAATCAAAATTATAATTGAAGATACAAAATGTTTCACATACCTACGTACTTTTATCATACATTTATTTATTATTTCACAGATTTTTATTTTGTTTTATATTTATATTTTTTTTTAAAGTGTGAGTAAAATATTAATTGAACACATAAATTAAACAGCTAGTTAGCAAAATTAGAATTAACATAACAATTTAACCATTTATACAAGTTTGCATAGCAATTAAAGCAGGTAGGTAGTTTGCGAGGGCTTTAAACTTATAATTCTATATACACGAATTACTTTTTTTGTTATCTTAGATCTTAAGTGTCTACTAATTATATAATTCTTTGATTGATTTTCTCGTTTTATTTGGAAATGTAAAAATTCATTTTATATTAATTTTTAATCGCATTCTTTTTAAGTACTTTATTATTATTTCACCGCACTGCCTTTGCTTTGATCAGAATCTAAAATTATGTGAAACCGAACATATATTTGTTGACAAGCATTTCAAACGTGTTTTTACGTGTAATTAATACCAAATTGGACACCTGCAATCACACTATACAACTATATATTGCTACCTACAATAAAATACTTATACATTAATAACCCTATATTTAAACAGTAGGTATAATAATAATCTCTCGATCAAAGCCCATTATCATATATTATTTATGAATAAATTTGTTTTTATTTATCTACAATTTAGTGGGGTACCTATATAAAATGAACCAACAAAAAAGAATAGTACATTTAATATAATGATATAATTTTAAATTCGTTTGTGCTATGGAATGCATTAAGTAAATTTAAAGGTCGCGTTTTACATGTCAAAGGTTCTTTCAGGTTATAAACTCTGGGTTCTTTCATTTCCCATTAATAATTCACTCGATTGATTGTATACCAGAGTTATACAATTCTCTTTTTATCCCAAACCATGTATTATCACTCGCTACATATTATACTTATAATATACATGAAAATATTCAAAAAATAAACTCAAATTCCCCGAAAATATATGTCTGTTTTATTTAAGCTTATAATATACGAGTGGAATACAAAATAATTATATTGGTTGGGCCGCACAGACTATATCTAATATAATATAAACTTGTTTTATCGAACAAATAATAATAATAATATAGTTAAATGAATCGTTCGTATAATATATCGTATATCTCCCGAGTACACGGTGTTTGACATAGTGTAATATTATGGAGTAAACAAACCGTCAAATTAATCACTAAATAATTATAGTATTACGCTACAAGGAGTATTATGTACTGTATTGACCGTTATGTTTCATTAAATTGGTCCGAAAAGGAAAACACAAGCTCGACATTTTTTTTCTTCTTCAATATGTTGGTATATTTTATATATAAATCATCGTGGACGGGCGGGCGGTGGTGTTTACTGGGCACATTTCTCCCCGTGTTTGTTTTTGGTTTATGCGCAACGATTTTCATAAAAAAACATGCCCTCTAAACAAACCTTTTTCTTAACTGTATGAATCCCAATGTTCGACACTTAATATATTGTCTGTCCTGCTCTTTATTTTTTTCACTCCCTTTATTTTATTATCGCCACTTCCATCGACAGTTTTATGTACCACGCACAGAACAGAGCAGAGATCGTATATACAGTCCACGTGTGCGACCGTGTCACATAACTCAAACGCGGCTCCTATAAACGGCTTCCATACACGATCATACCCTTTCTCGGAGGGTACCGTTTCTTTTTTACATTTTTGGGTGGTGGCGCGTCCCAAAGACACAAGTGATACGACACGAGTCAGTTTTATTTTGGGTGGCAAAAATAATGCTATGGTTGACGATTTTTAAAAATGTCGCCGAGACTGAAAATGACAGCTCGTTATCACATAACATGCAATTTGGAATATACAAATAAAAAATAAGTGTTAAGTTCTATTTATTGCCACCCTTGCCGGTAAATTATACTCAGCTGTAGTTGACGGGTTTGCGTGCAATTACCAAATATATGCAATGCAGATGTAGTACAATTATTTAAGTCCACGAAGAATGTATATTTTGTTTTATTGTTATTTGTTAACAAACATCGTAGTTAAATAAAAAAATATAGAAGTTATAATTATTGTGTATTTATTATTACACATAATGTGAAAACATGAACATAAAATATGATAATATTAAATTAAAATAATATAAGTACCCACATTTATACCTATATTAAATTAGTAACAATTTATTTAATTTTTTTATTTCTATTACAATTTACCGATGTGATATCTAGTAACTTGGTTACACCACTCATCTAATTGAATCCAAAAAATCATCATTATTTTGTTCCACAAATCGCAATTTGTTTAAGTTCCTTATAGCAATTAGGAAAATTACGTACCTATCTTAAGCACTATATTATATTGAATTGCTAATCGAATAGCAATATCAATTTTGGATTATATTTTTTTTCGTTTAAAAAAAGAAAAGAAATATAACATTGTTAAACCAATAACTTTCTCAACGTTTAAAAATGTTTTTTATCTGTATTACTATTTATGGTGCATAATCAACTATTTTTATTTGTTTAAATACTGCGTAGGTTTATCTTAAAATAAATATAATATAATACATTGGGGATGATTCTTTATTCATATACGATACATTTAAATTTTTTTTTTAATATTTGGAGTTGTATTTAAAGTTTACTTTTTAAGATCTCTTAGTAATATTGTATTATTAATGTTAAGCCTTAACTGACAAAATAACCGGGATCAATATAAGAATAAACTTACTAACAAAGCCAACAAAGTAAACGGTTTTATGTTACGATAAAAACTAGTATCTTCGTGAACCCTTTTTAGTCACATATAAAAATTAAATTAAAAATTCAATAGACTATCTAAAATACTTTTCAGCCAGGGTAAAAGCATTTTGAAATGTTTTTAACTTCACAATATATAAGATAGGGTCGATCGATGAACGTTATTAAAAATGTACAACTCAAAAATGAAGTTTTTATTTTATCGAATTGCAATCTCGTATTAACGACGTGCTACGGAAAAAAAAGAACAGAAAGGTTATATCCTACATCCACATTGACTCATGGAGAATTAACGGATGATTCTTTCCTTTCCTGTGAAATCATCGATTTGCCATTAGCCTCAACCATCTTACTCACTCGAAATCTAAGTTCGACGCTCATCATACCCTAAATCCACTGGGATTTTTTTTTGCACCTTGATCAGAAAAAAGTGTATCATGCTTCTCCCCTAAAGAAATTAACGAACGCTTGAACGGCCAGTGTCATAACTCATCCCTCCCTCATCCCTAGATGCATGGTTCACATGAAAGTTTCTTATATATGACAAAAGTCAACAATGATCAGAAGTTTTTTTATACGACTACCTCACGTAACTAACGATGTACTACACCTAAAAGAGGAAAAATGTTCCAATATAATTTCACTAGATAAACGAGTCTAGCGTGAACGAGACTATTTTCAGTTCAATTCAATTGCTAAACAAAAAACCAATATTTACTCTTTTGCAGTAAGAGCTCGAAATGTTATTTAGTTTTTTTTTCGATTTAGTTTGAGTATTTTATATTAAAACGAAATCGTTTCATTTGAAATGATACAGGCGCCTTCTGTGCTGAAATAATAGTCCCACTCGGTCGATTGCTCTCTCGAAATGGAGGTTTGAATAATAATAATAATAATAAAAAATTGAAACCGATGAAAAGAAACCCATTAGGTATGCGGCTTATAGAGATTAAAAGCGAGTTGCGAAGAACCCCTTTTGGTTAATAAACATATTTCGGTCTCCAGTTTTTCTTTTTCAATACTTTTAATTATGCTGGACCGGAGTTTTTGCGGTTATTAAAAAAAAAAAATAATAATAAATAAATAAAAGAAACTGTAATCGTAAAAGTTTCTGGGCTTTTATTAATTGTTCTGTAAATGTATAGAATACTTATAACCCAAAAAACCTTTTTATTTTATTTTAAATGTGACTATTGATCGAAGTGTACTTAATAAATAATATTTTGGTTTCTGATCGATCTATGCGATTATAATTATTTATACATACATAATATATCTTTCATCATTAAAATAAAATCTACATTCATTATTTAATTGATTTCTATTAATTATTAATGGTTTTAATTTTTATTTATATATATTGACTTATTATGAATATTGAAACATTTGAATGGAGTGCGTGAGTGTTAATATACAGACACAACTTGCGAGTTATTAACATGCTCATAGAGTGTACCGTTATCGCGTTCTTCTTTAACAACTTATTGAAATTATTTATTCAAAATTCATTTGCATATCTTAAGTTATTCCGTAATCCGTTTAAAATGAAAACCAAGAAGATTAAATTGTTAAGAAATAGAGGGTACCTACTAAGAGGATAAAGACAGAATTGAATAGTTTCATTTTTATTCATCGTGACAGCTTGTCAACTGCTTGACGTCCAAATCGAGTTCAAAGTTTAACTTGTGGTTTTACAAAAACATTTTCGACGTGTATTATTTGGTTTGATTTGTCAAGTTGTCATCAAACGTCGACTGCGAAGAAAAACACGTAGGTATACAACTAGTTTATTGAGTTATTGAGAATTTATGTGTATACACCTGAGCATACCACTCACTTTATATAGCTTCTATTTTGCTAATAAAGATTTCCGTCCGCCACGTGGCTAGGCAAAGGCCCATTCTTTCGTATGGAATTTAATATTCAAACTAGCCGAAAGTGCTTTTCCAACAAAGAGTATACCTACCCCAAAGGAGATATGATGAAAGAAAAGAATGAAAAAAAAAAGAACTCCGGAGTTTTTTATTTCATTATATTTGTATACATATATGTATTATAATATATGTACTTGTCTGTGTGCGTGCGTGTATAATAATGTATATAGAACTGAGTGTGCATTTACTAACGCAAAAACTTACTGCATTTGGTGGGGCTGTGGGACTGTGGGATGAGGGTGGAAAGGGGTTTAATTGACAAGTTTCTGAAACACTTGGCGAACGGTTTCTTTTTCTCCCTACCAACTTTTAATTTCAGTAAACTTATATATCTTTCCCCACACCCGAAGTGCTCACGTTAATACAGAAATAAACAAGTGTCGTATCCGGGTGTGACATGTTTTGAATATTAAATCGGTTCGGAAAATTGGATACCGTGTCCTTATACTTGTGGTGCGCATAAGAAACACGACCCAGATCACTTAAAGTAACCTGAGTAGGGGTTGTTTGTGTAGATGACCGATATCCACATCAGTACATACAGCAAAATCCAATTTCATTGAATGTTGTATACATTTGAACAAACATTTAGAATATTTTCAAGCTATTCTATAGGTACAAATAAAATTGACTTGCAGGTTCGAGAAACTGCAAGCCGTTGATTATTATTACCATTATCTTCAAACTATTTATACATATATTATGTATATATTTATATTTACTTGTATCTTTAATCTTACAAAAAAATACTTAATTTAGATTAGCGTTATTTAAAATGAACACGATTTTTTTATTTTTGTACTGATAATTTTATAAAGGGTATTGGATAAACGTCGTTAAATTCGATTATACTTTTGTTCTTTTCGATTGAGATCGTATAGAAGTTCATCTATTTGCATTTTTAAAACAGAAATATTTAAATAAATTGTGTGTCTTCATTTCAAATGTATTTTCATCGTATGCTGTAAAGGATCACGCGAGTTCAAATAAAGTATACTTCATTTTTTGAGCGGTATTCGTTTTTGATTGTCTATATATGGTATATACTAATAGTATTTAATTGTTAACCTATTTATTAACAACAGATATCATCTGATTTTACTAATACCTAACCTTTACTATTTGCTAAAAAAAATAGTGTATGATAATGTAATGATTTGGGTTTAGATTTATTTGTCAAGTTGACAGTACTTTTGATTATACTATTAACTAGGTACCTCAAATTGATGGTTAGGTTACATCAAATGCATAGGTATCGATAATAGTTCAAATGATGTTAACATTTTGTTTAGGGTATTTTGTAGACTTGTAGTCATGTAAGTACCAAAGAAGCAGATATAGTTCAATATGTATGAAAGGGATGAGAAAAATATTGCAAGAAAACTTTTTTCCGGATGCAAAATGATTAATACACTGAAGTTTTGGGGGTCTGTGAAAGTTTTGTATTTTCTATGGCGTTTAGTTTTTAACTTTGTAAAACTATGAAATTACATCAGACGATATACAGTCAAGTAGAAATCGGAAGGGTGGAAATAGCATCCTAAAAGAATAAAGACATTATTTTGCTTGCTTGGCGGTGGTATAGTACGTAATAGAGTGTGTGGTGGTGGCGGGAGGGGGGAAGGAGATACTAAACGGAAATACGTTGAAATACAATAATATTTATTATATATATATTTTTAGTGCGGAGGTTCATTTTTTCTTACGTCTTTTTTTTTTAATCACTTAATGACAAATTGAAATGTGCTGTGCAATAATAAAAGAAAAGTTTTATATTCCGATTTACGACAATCGATTTGACCAGTATTCAGTGATTAACTTCGGAAATGGTATTTTATTTTTCACTGCCAAACTTAAGGTGAGCGAAACATACCTTCTTTATTGTTATTATAAGATAAATATTTTTTTTTTGTTTTGTAGTATAAATAAATTATAATGTATATTCATTAATCACTGAGAATCTCGTCTTAGTCACAGTGTCGTCTATACAGCGGTTGTGTTCGGGTTATTTGCTGAATAGCTTGTAATAGGTTTTTATTAAAACAATGGCAAGAAGAAAAAAAAAATAGTGATAATAATAAAAATAAAATTGTTTCACCTATATTACGTTACGCGCCGTCGTGATTTATGAACGAGCTATTCATGCGATCGTGTAGAAAATTTGTCAGCTTAAATAAACAGAAAAAAATAGGAAGTGCTACCTACGCTCTTTATGAATAATTATAATGCCTACTCAACGACAAATCTGAGTTGAAGTTAATGAGAGAGAACAATAAATTGAAGATCTTGGAAGGAAACCTAAATTATAATGAAATTATACTAAATTATACTATGAAATACTATGATTGTACACTTCAATTTCAATTTTAATCGAATTAATTGTACATATTGCAGGAAAACGGTTTCACCAGAAAATGAAGTATAATGTAGAGAAATAATAAAATAGTTTTAAAAAAAGTATCAATATAATTAGAATAATTTTGAGTTATTACATATTCACATACTTTATAATTAGAAAACATGACAAGTACATGTTTAAAAACGATTAATTGTATAAATATTGTTTCATTTTATTATCATGTAACGCAAATATTCCGAATAAAATATACCATAACCCATTATTATTATTGTTGTTATTGTTATTATTTTTATTATTATTATTATATGGCTAACACATCGATTAATAGGCAAGTTATTAAAATATTATTTCTTAACCTTTATACTTAAACTTTCATTCTATTAGTATTTAAATATGGTTAAAAAATGTTCACGATGTAAAATGATGTTTACCCCGTCAACCATTTATTTAAAATGTTTAAATCTCCATAGATTGTTTTTCCTCTAAATCCATTTGTCAAACTTCTTTTTACGAAGAAATTGAAATTGACTGCATGTAGACAAGTAAAATACTTTGGTCTTTGGTATATTTACGCATATTCACAATAATATAAACATAACTAGGTTTTAAAAGTAAATCCGAACTCTTTTTGGTGTTTAAGTACAAATAAACATGTTTACATGAAAATGGAGTCCATAGTTGTATGAAAACTCATTTACGTGAATACAAGTGATTTATAGTGAATTTAATTTCGTACCAACAAACTTATAAACTTACTACTAACAAGTAACAACTTATTTGAATACTTGATACACGACCACTTTGTTGCTGGCTGACATGATATATTTAAGATAATAACAAATATCTGAAATTCGTTCGGATCGTTTGAACTGTTTTCCAAGACAGCTGCTTTCAAACTAAACCATTTAACTGGAATATGGTTAAAGAAATTGCCTGTTTTTGTCTCACCCCATATATATTAATAAATACAATTTATTTTAAAGAAACATCCAAGACCGAAAAACTAATCTGAATAAATTATTTACACTTGAGGCATAGTACGAAATATACCACACACATATATTTACTATAATATTTTATCCTGCGGGTTAAGATCTTCGAAAATGATAATTTTCGTGACTTTACTGAATAATGTAGAGCAGCACTCTCTCTCGAGGGTATGCGTGTTTATGGTGTCTCGAATCGCTATCGAATTTTAACGCGTATAATATAATTATGTATACATCTTTATGCGTTTTATTTTCATGCATATAAACTGAACTTTTTTTGCTGGTGTGAAAATAATAAATTCGGATCGAAACAAATAAAATACGACTTAATTATTCGTTTCAACGTACGATAATGCGTGATGAAGTAGTTTGTTTCTTTTTGCCGTACTATACACCATCACAGGCTAATTATTAATTATCATATCGACAAGTAATAATAAGAACCGCCGAAACCTATTATTATTGGAATATTTTCAAGGGCGCTGCAACACTAATAATTATTAGTGTTTGCAAATAATACATTCGACTATTTCCTATTTTACTAGCTACACTATAACTTACCTATTATAATCACAGTTTTAATATGAACACCGAGAAAAAATTATATAATACTGTTCGCGTCCACACAAAAAAACAATATTCTTACAGCTATACGTATTATACCAGTGTTCTAGTGAAAAACGTTTGAACCGTTTTAAAACTTTAAAACAACCTCGTTCGTTAAATTTTTCAAGCACGCCTATGTATAAAATATATAAATATATTATTATAATATATACCTACCTACGTAGTACAGAGTTTCACATAAGCTGCTGCTTTTAATTAATTATAAGAGCCCGGGATTATGCAAATACGTGAGAATTTATAAAACACGGTTAACTGCGGTATAATGTACAGAGTAACCGAACCATAATGTAAATCGTTATTCAAGCATTTACTATTTGTTTTTCACATCGCAGATGTTTGTGCTGGAAATTCAGCTCTAACAAGAAATCTCCAGGCAAAACGGAGAAAAAAAACGCCTCGTTTATTCTTCGTTAAAGATATCCTAACTTGGCGCTCACATGTACTTTTGTGTTGTGCTCACAGTTTTTGTAGTAGCTAAGCACTTTGTATAGTTGTACCTACACGTGTAGCACACATAGTATATGGATATCGGTTGATACGTAGGCCCTAAATATTAATTTTCAAAGAGTAGGCGAGTACACGTTTAGGAACCATTGTCTACCGGTGTATAAAAAAAGGGTTCAATCTTTTATGCTGTCGTAAGTAAAATATAATATTATTGTCTGGGCATTTTTTGGTGGTCATTGAAAATAAATTAAAAAATGTTTGATTATTTTTACGATAGTCGGAGAGCAGCTGTGATTTAAAAATAATAAACATGGGGCATTTTTATTGGACGTTTTAAAATTAATATTCATTTTGCGCTCTTAAATTTGGCTTCTATTATTATAATATTATATACTAAATCCATTGTTGTATTTTTATGTATAAAGATAATATCAAAGCAGGAACAGCTTAGAATATAGTTGATAAATCAATAAAGTTCGAGTTAAAAAAAATGTTAACAGTAAATTGATAAAGATTACTGCAGAATAATATTCGTTCAAACGTATTTGCTTAGGTACCATATTATATTTTATTAGTGAAAAATGAGGTTACCTACTTATCTTTATATATACGTTAACTATTTTTAGTGTTTTATTGTTGAAAGTTATTTAGTAATGTATTATAATAGATAAAACCAAAAATAATACCCTGCACACTTATTTATTTTGAAATATTTTACCAATTTGTTTTCGTACATCCACAGTTTTAAC
>PVMI01065996.1:0-10484 GCA_008528875.1 Aulacorthum solani | reverse complement strand
GTCCTGTATAATATGTTAATACTTCTATACAAAACTGAGATTTCCGTCCCGATCGTGGGTATACAAGTGAAGTCACGATATAATAACGTGTTGTTTCTATTGGGAATTTAAAATTTAAAAATCTAGTAAACTATATATATCAGATGTACGTGCTAAGGCAAATTTTGACCTAGTATAATATATAAATATATACTGAAACTATATGGTAGCTCTTATTCTACAGTTTATTAAGACTATATGGTAGATCTTTCATTACTCGTGCACACGTGAACTTTTATATATGGCTATATTACGGACTATAAACATGATGAAATCTATATTATCTAATAATTTTCTGTTATTTGTACGCTATTGTCTTTCGCTCGATACATTATATTATTATGTGCATGTGCCGTGTATAATATCTTCCAATGTACTGTTTCCTTGTCGTCTAACTGTCAGTTAATCGTTTAATGCTTTAGAAAACAGTGACGAAATCTTCGTCGCTCGGAATTAGACCTTGACTCGATCAGCTAGTTAAATATAATGTATATGTGCTAAAATCGTGATTCGGCATTTTCTTCTTTGATATACTCCAACACTCGTATCTTTAAGTATAAGATAGAAAATAAAATAAAACTCTTACCACATAATATAATATTATAATATCGTCTAATATACGTCTTAATATATACATGACTTGGGTAGATAAAGCGAATTGAAGTAATTCATATAAGTACGTACGATACCTATTACCCATAATTCGAGTTATATAAGTTTTAATTAAAAATTTTCAGTTTGCTTTGATGAGACTACTATAAAAAGGCTATTATAGGGTTGTACATAAGAAGACTGCAAATTGTCATCATAAAATTATTCTTTCATAATTTTAAAATATAGGTTCTTAAAGTTCAGTATTGGTATATTACACCTGCAGTTGCTTACCAAGTCCGAAGTGTAGTGATAATTTTAAGTATTAGAGCTATATTATAGAGGTGATGTCGCAATGACCACATCTACACACTGTGTATTATAGGTGCATGTGTAATGTATAACAATTTAGCAGAAAACCGCGCTATAGAGATAAATCATCATTACTGGGTTACGCGAGTGATATTATGTATACATTAGACATATTTTACACACAGTTACCGGGATTACGTAACCCTTATATTGTGTACTATTTTATATGAACATACCGCGGGTTGCCTATTTGGCCTATCGCTTAAAGAAGTATACAACTTACATTTTGTTGGTGTTTTTGTTGTCACGGCAATTACCTATACCTAAATACATTTTCGTTTGACATTGTTATATACTGCATAATGCATAAGTATTATGACGATGTGTGCAGCTTGCATCGGACCAGGGGTCGAAGGTCTTTTTTTATTTATTTATTTTTTTTGCGCACATGTTTATATTATACAGCACGGTACATGCGTTACTCTATTATATCGTTGCATAACTTCGCCGCAAAGTTAAATTACATTTAAACGAAATTTTATTTCTACATAATCGTGGCGATTTTTTTTTAGCTTAAAAACAGATCAGTAGATCACAAACTCTTACTATGATTTATTATATGTAGAACTAAAAAGATGAGCGACGTTTCTCCAAAACGATGACGGGTCACGATACCGATCTCGAATGATGTAACGCTCGTATTTATTGCTGCACTGAGCCTACACGAAATCGATCAATTCGGACTAGTGAATAGTATATTATAGTTGTATAATAATACATAACGCATGAATGTTCTTATTACGAAATATATTTAAGTTGAAGCATACAACTCAGAGACTTCTCCATTCTTTGTTGTAGTATTAACCTAATATTATTAAGAAAAATCGTGTTTACGATTCTTCTGCATTTGTAAGGATTATTTATACTGGTTATGATAACAACCTCATATATGTTGGTAAAATATATAAGTATGTCTAAATAATTATCATTAAGAAGTCATATAAATAAATAAGTACTTATACTTTTTCATTATATTTTTGCCTTCGTCAGTCATAGAACATAAACTTTTTGCAGACATATTATTATCACAATTAGTTATAAAAATAAATTAGTAAAAAATGTATTAAATACTTATCCCATGTAGTTTAATATATTGAATACATTTTAATATCAATAGATATTCGAGATGCAACCGATCAATATGCCTTACTAATGTTTTTATAATTGTTACGTATTCATCTCTAAGAACAAAATGTTTTTTTTTGTTAGGGGATATTTATTATTGAAACACTTAGGAACTTGTAACTTTTACTGCACTTAATGTTATCATTAGACATTAAACTCTTCTACAGTTAATCATGTGTAAAGTATATTTACCATCACAATTAATATAATAAGATTGCTGCCACAATTATGTTACTTCTAAACAAATTTTATTTTATATAGTGCAACAATGCAACATATACATTTAATTTTATTGTATCCCACGTAGTTTGCATTTATTGAATAAATATATTCATGTCACATAATTATTACTATTGCAATTCAATACCCAACTACAAATAAGTTTGAAGTGAAATAAATTACATTTCTCAACTAGGACGTTTTATAAATTACACTTTTGTTTCCTAAGACTATTTGTATTCACAAACTATAATGCAATGTTTTTTTTCTACTTTGTACTTTTCTAGTAGATACTTTTAAATTAAACACTTTATTATACTGCTTGTGCAAGTTTATACTCTTATTTACACTCGTTACTTACAACTGGTAATAGGTTATTCCAGTTATTCTTTTTTCGAATATTATAGTGGATTTTTTTTATTGTATTCGTATCGTGTCCTAGTGATCCGATAAAATTGTATGACCTTCAGCAGAAACCAGATTTGCTCATCTAGAAATAGGGTGACAGATGGGAAGGGGAAAGAAAGTCACTGAACTGCGGAGAAATCGGAAACAGCAGCCGAGATGTGGCCAGCCGTGAGTGCATATATGTATTATATGCGTTCATGTGATGGAGTACCTCAATGGGTTATCGCGTCTAATAACCAACATCAAGCAACTTTGTTATTGGCATAGACGATGTGTGTAACAGTTTTTCCTAAACAGTTAGTTTAGAATGGAACCGTGAGCAGAAACATATATATTCTGACAAATAGTGTGAAAAAATCTCACAATCATCTTTTTCGGATACCTACCATAATTGGATATTACATTTTTGGATTTAAAGTTCGAGGTGTTGATCTGCAGAGAGCGCATCGATTCTTAAATAAATTGACTAGCTTAAAGTTCGTGATATTTAAACATTTGAAACAATGTATTCATTCCAGTTTTCAATGACTTTGATTAATATACAGGTATATTACTTTACAGTTTTTTGCAAAGATAACTGTGTATGAAATCACGTTGCTCCTGTAATATTTTATTTATTTAATATCTTATTGCAATAATGCGACAGCTGTAACGAAAAGTTCAAAAAGTAATTTCGGAAGTTTTGTTCGAAACGCTTAAACTTTTATAATCTCCATAGAAGAAAGCTATCCGAAAATGAACCTAGGTACCAGAAGAAAATCGATTCAAAGAAACGTTTACTGTGTTTATGTTATATATTTTGTTTTCATCTGTAGCAAACCCTCTCCGAGAGTATACAATTATTTGTGTGGTGTGGAACACCGTACTGTCGGTACGGTTGTTTTAAAACGGAAAACAGACCTGATAATAATGCAGCTGTGAAGATTATACGGAAAAAAATAACAATACTATACCAGTTTGTTCCAATTGTATTATCAATCGTTGTTATTTAGATATAATATATATAGTCTAAAGGTTACACGAGCGTTCAGCCTCAAAATAGAAAAAAACGCTATACTTATCGGTTTACTGCACTATACGCATGTGGGTCATGTTAAACATTTGTTTTGGATGGCTATGAGACGTCCTTGTCATGTTATGCCTTTAAAATACCGGTAAAAACCGTTCGATAAATTAATGACAACTGCGATTGTTTTATCGTGTAATCTGCGCTAATCCGAAGTTCTTAAGACCATTGATAATTTTTAAATACAGTAGGTATAGTCATTGAACGACTGAAATAATATCTAGTAGATATTCATGAGGAATAAATTACCTGATATATTAACAATAATACGATTGGATATAATAATATCACATGTTTTTGGTGATCAGCCATTAATACATATATGAATTAGTTACTTATTTCAATAGTCTCAATTGTAGATATTTGAAATTCAAGAAAAGTATTTTTTTCTCGAGACTTGTTATGGTTTTGGTCCAATGTTATGTGTTGTGTCTATGTGTCACTGTCGTCGAAATGTTTGGTAATTCACGTCCACGTTGATGTATCATAAATTCATAACCAACAAAACTATAAAATTTGACATTCCACGATATCCGTGGGCAGGTCCCACGCAAAAATCGATCATACCAATTTTGATATGTCATCGTCTGCGCTAACGCACCTGCATTAATTCTAGTACGTTGGTATATAGCCATACAAGACAATAACATTTATTAATTTTTCTTTTTCTGTAATTCAGATCTTAATCATGGATATCCTGGCGACTGATATATTTTAAAAACGAATAAATACATCGTATGATTAAATAATCTTAATTGTAATTACCTGCCTATTTGATGCATTGAGATTAAATAAATCATAATTCTAGCATAGGTTGTAAATTAGTTCGTATACATTGAAAACAAATTAGTTTGTATCACATTATAATTTGTTAAGTACCTACATAATGAATCGCATTACAAATGTTGCTGAAATGTAAAAACACTAAAAGAAATCATAATTGTAGTGTAGTGTTCATTAAAAAGGATAGCCAATCATCAGAATAATATTCTAATATAACTGGATTGGCGTGTACTCGTTGAATTAATTTTCAAAAACCGTTAAGTAAAAACCACAGGATGTAGCCGTGTTCTTTCGGAAACCAGCCCATCTGTCGCAGGTGTGAGTCCACAGATGTGGAACCAGCAGCAGGCGTCTGTTGTACACTCATCGAAAAATATTCAATGTTATTATACTTACTACGGCGTGCACACAAAACGGCCAGTATACGTATTTTTATAAATAAATTAGAACTAAATTATTATTCAAATGACGAACGATAAACAACAACGGCGTGTGCCAACAAACAACACTTCTATTACATATAATACTACTCGTATAATATTATAATATCGCTGTCGATCATACTATTATAAAATTATTAATATGATGATTACTTATTTTTTTTTTTTGCGTATCGGTCAACCGGTCGTAATTCCCGGTTGCTGCTGCTGATGTTGCTGCTGACACCTTATACGGTTAGCCGGACGACATTGCGAAAACGTTGGATCACATACACGGCCAGGACGACCTTGCCTAGTCAACAATATCATTATTGTATATCATACATGCTCTATTGTTGTTGATGCAATTCACAAAACTGTATTTTTTAAAATTTATATTTTTTTTAATAAAATGCATACTACAGACAATAATATCCGGCCGTTAGCTATATAGTATGTACCATCGTTAGCTATATAGTAGGTACGTGTATAATATATAGTGTATACGTGTACAACGACACTTGGAATATTTAACGTTTTTAATATTATCTTTTCCCTTTGTAATGTAATAATTGTTGTTGTGTTCAACATGAACATCGATTCAATTAGCGTTTTTTTCGTTTTATTACCGAGTATAATTTTACAACTGTTTAATTTAATCATATTTTTTTTTCATATTAGTTTTTACCTTTATAGTTTTATTGTTTTTGAATCAATGTTTTTCGTTTTTATGCGTATATGCAATGCACAGAAATAATTTATACGTTACGCGTTAAAAAATATAAGTACCTAGGTACGTTTATAATAATAATAATGATATTAATATGCATATATCCATAAAAATAATTAGAAAGTATAAACTCGTGTGTTATATCAATGAAGTTGTTAGTTATTTTCCGTGGGGTCAGTGTTTACACTAGTCGCAGAGTGCAGATATTAATATATACACTATACAGTATTGAAATGACCAGTGGTCCACCATTTATCCATTTACTTTGTTTTGGTAATCAATGCAAAACGCCTACAATTTCTCTTTACGTCTATATGTTTTTCAACTATTCTTTGTTTAAAGAAGTAGGTATAATATATTATTATTTATCATGCCTATAATCATAACATTCGCACAAACAAAATATTTATTGACCTATTTTGATTTTGTGTAGCAAGTGTATGATTTTTAAGTATTTGTTTACATAACATATTGGCATGTGTAACTAATAGAATGGAAAATATAACTTTTTATTTCATCTAATTTATCCAATAACTTGACTCAATTTGATATTGCAAATCCCGTTTGTACGCTGCTTATGCTTTAAATTATTTAAAAAATATAGCGATGAAAGTGAACTGTTCTTTCGTCTGCATACTTAGATAACTGACAATTGTGTACAATATCGGTCATATACACGTGCGATAATGTGTCATTTGCGACTCCCCCTACGCATCGTTTGTACTGCATAATATTATTATAGTCAACTTCATTATCGTTTACGCTGTTTATAGCATAACGTAATCCGTATAATAAAGTTAATTCGACCACGAATTATGTCGTCATGTCGTTCGTTCCCGTGTAAGTGTGTAACTGTGTGAGTAATATATATGATAATAATAAATAAGTTTCAACGTTACACTCAAGAAACCGGAGATAACGCACAAAATGACCCGCTTTGATACCTTACACGTGCATTGTACGCGTATAGGTATACAACATATCCGTGGTTGGTACAGTCCATATATTTTTACCAGATTGTTTTAAGGGTCAATCATGGGACTGACGAAGTGTTAAGAATTGCATACCATGCGGCAGTCTTAAAGGAGCAGGTGGTGTTCGTAACGGATTCCCAGTTTTTGGAAAGGATTACGTAATCCAAAACGTTATGGGCGTAATTGGTATAATCGTATCGGCGTTTAACCGGCAATCGAAATTCTAGTACACGCCGCTAGACGGGTTATTTGTATCGAACGTCGCCTCCTTATATTAGATATTACGTAATCCCATGTACCTTTACGTCCCATCGCTGCAGCATCGGCAGTTTCCCCGCAGGAAACCGTGAGGCGGCCATCCTTCGCTGTCGTCTTGACTGAATCTTGATTACTGCACACACGCATAATTATTATTTGCTATCATCCTATACCAACACTATAGGTCTACAGGAAATTTCGATTTCCATAAAAAAAAAATTAAATTCGACCAATTATCCGATAAAGCAAAACCGCTAGTATCATTATTATTATTTTTGTCTCCTGCGGGAAAGTTTTCGTTTTGCCCTCTGCCCGCGTCGATACCCTGCGCCTGGAACAGGTTTATTCTCTTCTCTATACATTATTATTATTATTATTATAGTATTATTATAATACCTACGGCTATTTGTCGTAACGGCCGTGACATTATAATTTTATATTATAGTCTCTTGTTTTTCTCCGTTCAGAGCTCCGCGGTCCATTTGCGCCCCGGATCTATTAATAACACCTCTGTGCGCGCGTGAGTTGTGGGTCTCGGCGGTCGCTCGTGTTTTAAGATAACACCGGGTGAGGGGAAGAAATGTATTATATTACGCGTATTAAAAGTAAAAAAATAAAAATACATAAAAATATCCATTGCGAACACGGACGACGATTGCATGTGCTATTAATTATTCATTAAACACGTATATATTCACCTCGTTTGTGTGTGTGTGTGTGTGTGTGTCGCACTGTCGCCCACACCAACTGGTTCGACGCTACAGTCATCTCTTGTCGGTGGAAATGTCATTCGTAATGTACTATTGTGATCCTATTATACGACAGTGCAACGGCCTCGCGTATTAGAGGGTTATTTCTTATCTGCCGCAGGATTTGACTCGAGATAAAATGACGTTTAGAAAAAAAGGTAACTTTCGTTTCGGGGCTTAATATCCTGTATTTCCCTATGTGACGGTCGTTCTGAAGAGAGACCTTTACCACGACTAGTCTGTTTTTGTACATAGGTACTACACATATATGGTTGGTAACAAAAAACAGTGCACGCATTACGACATTTAAATATTCGATTTTGTTTTCAGTAGTTTACCTGTGTGAAATCCTATGTGAATATCATAAGTGCATTAAAAAGATCATTGATTCGAAGATTATATCTGTATCGTGTCAATGATGGTATTTTATATTATAAATGTTGGGTTTAATGTGTAGCATCTCAATTTAATTAGTAGGTATGTTATAATTATGTATAACAAACCCATGTGTTCTTTCGTGATTGTTAATTAAACTTTAATATTATTGATATTTGGATATTCGTTAAATGATAATTGATATATAGTATATATAGTACTAGCTATAAAAAATAATTGTATTTTTTATAGTTGCCTATGGGTAAAAGATACGTTGTTTTTACATTTCTAGAGTTGAGGAATATATTTATATACACTTACTATGTAATCTATGTCATTGAACAATTGAATAGAACTCGCATCTTCATTAGAGCTCGATTTGTCTTGCGTGTGATATACCTGCGTCGCTGTCTGCAGAATTTCTTCCAACGGCAAAGTTTTAAAATGTTTTTTTCAGGATTATTTTTATTAATATTTTGAACACTTATACTTTCACGTAAGATCTACGTTACGTAATTGGTTCGTTAAATAAATTGTATATTTTAAAAATTGAAAACTGCAGCGTTCTGTTGGAAAATGATCCCATGTCCTTGTATTTGAGTAAACGTGCAGGATATGTGTGTTTACCTAGATGTATACATCATACGTACCTACCTGTACATAGTACTATGTACAGTGTGTGTATGTGATCGAGATCTCGATAAAAAAAAATACACATTGTTACAAGGAATGAAATACAACAACAATATATATGGTTCTATGATGATGCGCTTTTTTATAATATGGTAATACGTAATACTCATGCAATAAAATTATGTGAATGCGATTACTGAAAGATAATGTAATAATTGTCGTTGTTATCCATTATGCTAAACAGTGGTGAATATACGGGTTGTGAGGATATACACACACTGGACATATATGTATGTATGTATAATTTATTAGACAAACTGCATTTGTCTTTCTGTAAACACTGCAATACGTTTATTATGAGTTTATGACATTAGTGGAGAACGAGCAAAACGAGTGCATCACGTTTAGTGCCACACCATTTGTTTTTACGTGTAAATAATTACTGTAATTGAATTGTTGCATTTAATTATTACATATTCTAGTGGATAGAAAGACGCCTATTTATGCAATAAAATACAAGCAAACATAATTTATTTTTAAAAAATACAATAATTTATCATTTGGTTTCCAAAAATTTAGACTTATATATTTTATACACAACCTATTATAATACAGGTACATATTTTATTTATTTTACCTATTATAATATTGTATCGAAAACTATACATTATTCAAACAATTTTGCCCATGATTTGTATGTACAATCTCTTATAATTTAATAAATAATATACGTCTGTGATCAGTGGTTCCCAAAATGCATATCAGACGTGACCCACTTTTTACTAGAAGTCCATTTCTCGGCTCACACCTATTTTTTTAGTTTACCTTATTGGTCTTTGGGGGAAGGGATCAATGAATATAATATTATATAATACGTATTTATAGTAAAATAATAGTAGGTATATGCAGTGTGATTGAAATTTAATAATCCAGCTGCATCTACTATATCTTTGCACCTTCACATATTGTAAACACTGAAATTCTCGTTAACGATTATTTAATAGGAGCAACGAACTAACATTAATCAAAATTAGTATTACTTACCTATGTAATTATGTAAGCGATACTTTCAAAATATGTGTACTTGTAAATAAACAATTTTTAATTCGGTATAAATAGAAATGATATTTTCCCCAGTTATTATGGTGTATTATACACAAAATATACACAAATCGATAATTTTAAATGTTTTTTGTGCTATAATCACTCGGAAAAAGCAATCAGTCATTAAGAAACTCTGTTTCTTCTCTCACATAAGTTAAAATATTTTGACCGGGTGTACACGCTTTTAACTCAACGAATTGGTGGAGTATTTTAACGATCGATACAAACATTTGAATATCAAAAACACTCCATTTTTGGCGAAACAAACGAGATAAAATTACGTATAATTAGCCTGACAATTAAAACATTATGGCGCGTATTGAGATGACTATAGGTTGCGGTTGGGGAGGGGGGTGTCTCATATTATGTTTTATTATTATGGTTAAGTGATGCTTACGCGAAGCATTACAGTGAGCTCGTGTAATGTCAGCGACCGGGGAGTTTTCGGATGCGCGCCGCTGCCGTTTCCGGGCTGCAGCGCATCTCCTCGCTGGTGGCGCGCGCAACTAATTTCAATTAGACTGTACGGCACGCGCGCACGGCCGAAATCCAAGCCCGGTGTATGTAATATGTATGTATGTACGTAGGCAATTATACAAAAAAAAGTATTATACTCAACTTCATACTTTCCAAGCCCGG
>PVMI01065970.1:0-13017 GCA_008528875.1 Aulacorthum solani | reverse complement strand
AAGACTTTTACCAAATGGATGAACTCATTTTTACAAAAAGTAAGAGCGTTATGCGGATTTGCAAACCAAATCGATTTGTGCCCATTGCCAAACTGTACATATTTAATGTATTTTATTTGTGAACCCTATTATATAGGTGAGAATGGAGGTGGACGACTTGTTCGTGGACTTGGCGGACGGAAGAAAGCTCCTCAAACTATTAGAAATAATTTCCGGCGAAAAACTGGGCAAACCAAATAACGGGCGCATGAGGGTGCACAAGGTGGAAAACGTCAACAAAAGCTTAGCGTTTCTCCACACAAAGGTAGTGTTACAAAACCGTTTTAGTACGTTAATTATATCGGTTATAATATTATCATCAGCACGTTTAACGTCGTATAATTTTGTTCGAAAACAATAATATTACTCATGAATAATCGTCTTGTACGCAAATAGGTGAGATTGGAAAGCATCGGGGCTGAAGATATTGTTGATGGAAATCCTCGACTGATTTTGGGTTTGATATGGACAATTATCTTGAGATTTCAAATTCAAGAAATTGAAATCGACGTGGTAAGTGATGATCGTGTTTAAGACTTGACCGTAATACACCCATGATATCGCTTATTCAGTGTACCTATATTAATATATCGTTATTATGACATTATACTTCAATTTAAAAAAAAAAATAGGACGAAGAAAACGAAAGCAGTGAAAAGAAATCGGCTAAAGACGCTTTGCTTTTATGGTGTCAACGCAAAACGAACGGCTACAAAGGCGTTAACATCCAAGACTTTACAAGTAAATAAACAATGAAAACAACAATATTCTGTGAAAATCAAAATACAATGATCAATAAATACTTAAAGCTGTATAGGGATATAACGCTTGGTACTTACGTCATACCATGTTATAAAATATTGTTCTTGTTGATTCCTATAGGTTCTTGGAGAAATGGCTTGGGATTCAATGCCTTAATCCACTCTCATCGGCCTGATCTTCTGGATTTTCCGTCACTCGAGAAGAATACAAACATCGACAACCTAAACATAGCGTTCGATGTGGCCAACAATGAACTAGGAATTCCCAGATTGCTCGACGCTGAAGGTGAAATAGATCAATTCTGTTACTACCGTGATGATAAATCGTATAAATAATAATATCATCATGTTTTGTTTGAAAAAAAAAATTATAGACGTAGACATAAACAGACCAGATGAAAAGTCCGTCATAACGTACGTCGCCTCGTATTATCATACGTTTGCGAGGATGAAAAATGAAATGAAAAGTGGACGGAGGATAGCCAACGTAATTATCATCAACGCTAAACAATATTATTTTTATAGACATTTTGACGAGCGTTGTTAATTTTACGAGTTTTTGTCTAATTTAACGCGTAAATGTATAATATATTTTTAGATACTCGGTCAACTAATGGACATAGATAAGAAAAAAATAATTTATGAACAACTAACTTCCGACCTGTTGGAATGGATACGAATGAAAATTAAAGAACTCGAAAATCATAATTTCCCTAATTCTTTAGAAGGCATCCAGCGTGAACTATTAGCATTTAAAAAATACCGGACTGTTGAAAAACCTCCCAAGTATGACCAGTTTGTTTTATATTACATTTCGATGTTACATATTCGTTTCCGGTGTTCAGGTACATAGAACGGAGTGAAATTGAAGCCCTTTACTTCCATATAAATACGCTGCTCAAATCACTTAACCAAGGTGTGTTCATACCCCAAGACGGACAGTTGATACACGATGTTGAACGTAACTGGGAAGCCTTAGACAGGGCCGAACATAAACGCGAAGTTGCCCTACGAGAGGAACTATTGAGACAAGAACGTTTGGAACAACTCAATTACAAATTCGAAAAAAAGGTGAACAAGACAATGTTAATATTAAACTAATCACTTGGTCACTTACTTAGGTGCTAAACTTTATACATTTTTACTTTGAATTCAGAGTGTCCTTCGAGACGGTTACCTAAAAGAAATGATCCAAGTACTGAACGATCCTAGGTTTGGCAATAGCTTAACTCAAGTCGATGCAACGGTAAAGAAGCACGAGGCTATTAGCGCTGACATCATGGCGAGAGAAGAACGGTTTCATGATTTGAATGCCATGAGTGACGAGTTGATTAAAGAAAATTACCACGGCGCTCAGAGAGTGAAAAATAGGGAAGAAGAAGTACTACAGAGATGGAAAGATCTTTTAAAACTTTTAGAAAGTCGCAAAGTAAATTTGAACAATATAAGTACCATGTTTTCTATGCTTAGAGAGATAGAAACAGTTTTATCTACCATACAGGTAATCTTGACTACCAAATAATATTATAATTAAATAAATATTTTATGAAGCTGATCTTTAACTATGCTGTTTAATATTGAAGGAAATTGAAGTGACTTACAAATCTGAAGATGTCGGACCTCATCTACTTGTTGTAGAAGACTTATTGCAAAAACAAAACTTGACTGAAATGCAAACTACAGCCATTGGTGAAACCGTTCGAAGATTAAATAGGCAAGGTCAACAATATGTACCCTCTAAACATAAAGATACTGCTTTATTAAAAGAAAGTCTGAATCAACTCAACACTGCATATGACAGGTAAATACTAAATGTTTTATAATAAAAATAAAAGTATTTTCATTATATAATTTTTCCAGGCTGTCTGAACTAAGTAAAGAAAGAAGAGCTAGACTAGAAGAAGCAAGAAACTTCTATCAGTTCATTGAAGACCACGAAGATGAAGAAGCATGGCTTGTCGAAAAACAGCGAATTTGCAGGGCTGACATTTCAGCAAAGGATTTAAGAGGTGTATTAAGTTTACAGCAAAAACATAAGGTAAGTTATTAATGATTAAAAACATTTTTAAGTGTTCATATAGTAATAAAATGTTTTACTAGGTTTTACTTGATGAGATGAAAGTCCATCGACAAAAAACTGATCAAATATGTAAATCTGGTCTGAGTATAAACGCTAGTGAACCTTCAGAAGTTCAATCAAGGGTTGATTCTCTACAAAGCAATTGGAATTCATTAAATAGCTTATCGCAATTGAGAACTAAACAATTACAAGATGCAGCTGAAGCCTATCAAGTAATTTGTCATTTATTAATTTTTAAATTTAATAATTATGTGTATTAACATATATATATTTAGTTTTATGCTGATGCAAATGAGACAGAATCTTGGTTACATGAGCATTTAACAGTACTGAGTACTTCTGACCACGGAGTCGATGAACCAAGTGCACAAGCTCTGTTGGCTAGACACAAAATCCTTGAAGAAGAGTTAGATGCGTATCAAGGAGACATACAGTCATTAAATACACAAGCTGACAATTTAGTGAAAGCAGGAATATCAAATATTTTGGTAATTTCATTTATATCAGAACATATGATTTTAACAAATATTAATTATACAAATTTAAATTTTTAGTTGTCTAATGATACAAATCAAAAAGTTCAAGCTGAACCAATTGAAGAATGGGTGTTTGAAACCAGGTTACTTCCCCAAGAAGTCTTAGAAGAAGAAATAATCGAACATGTTGAACACCGAACTGTTGTAGAAGAAAGACAAGTACCTCAAGTAAAAAGTCTGTACCCATTTAATGGACAAGGCATGACGATGACCAAAGGAGAGGTATGTAAAATAGAAAAATAAGATTTATAATTGAAAAATAAAAACACTGTTATGTTATAGGTGATGTTCTTGCTAAATAAAACAAATCCAGATTGGTGGAGTGTAAGAAAACTAAATGGTCAAGATGGTTTTGTACCAGCTAACTACGTATGTGAAGTTGAGCCTAAAATTATGCAAGTATCAGTTAGAAGGCCACATGTAGTAAAAAGTACAAGAAAAGTCCCCAAAGTCAAAATGGTCAAACAAAAGGTTCGAGTTAAGAAAACTAGAACTACAGAAAAAGATGGTAAACATATTAGTATGCTATTGATAAAATTTATTTTTATACTCACAAAACATTTTTTCTATAGAGCCAACAAAAGAAGATAACACCAATCCTAACAATGAAAGAAGTATTGAAAAACGTATAACAAATATTAATGAAACTTACACTAAGTCACAAGACTTGGCAAAAAAGCGCCATGCCCTTTTGGAGGACTCTATTTGTCTTTACGGATTTTATCGAGAATGTGATGATTTTGAAAAATGGATTAAAGACAAAGAAAAATTATTAAAGGCTGAAGATAAATTAGATACTGTTGAATCAGCAAAAAGAAAATATGAGGTAAGCGCATATATTGTAACTTCAGCCATGTATGTTTATTATATTTTATCAATAAAATTGTGTTGTAGAAATTCTTAACTGATTTATCTGCGAGTAACAAAAGAGTTGAAGATATTGATCGGGCGGTTAAAGATTTTACGAAACTTGGACACAGTCAGCTTGACATGATTACAAACAGACAAAATCAAATACATA
Organism: Aulacorthum solani; assembly: GCA_008528875.1. Taxonomy (NCBI): domain Eukaryota; kingdom Metazoa; phylum Arthropoda; class Insecta; order Hemiptera; family Aphididae; genus Aulacorthum; species Aulacorthum solani. Next base: position 8,580 of record PVMI01065970.1, on the reverse strand, counting down.
CAATGTGGGATCATCTAAATTGGCTGAAAGCACAAAAAGAAAAGAGTTTAGAAGGCGCCCTTAGGTATTGTATACTTAAAACTTATATATAAATACTAAACATTTAAATATATTATAAATAAACAATTTTGATTCAGTGTGGAACTATTTGAAAAAACTTGTGGTGAAGCCAAGGATTGGATGACAGAAAAAATGGATAAGCTTGATGGCGCTGAAGTAGGATTAGACTTAAAAACTATACAAGCTCTACAGAGACGGCATTTAAATTTAGAAAGAGAATTAGCTCCAGTGGAAGAAAAAGTAAACAGGGTTAATTTGTTGGCCAATTCAGTGAAGGTTTCTTATCCTAATGAAAAAGGTATGCCTAATACATAAATTTTAAACAGTTGATAATTATTAACTTTTTTTTAACATAATTTATTCTTTTAGAAAATGTCATTCAAAGACAAAAAGAAGTTCAAGCTCTATGGCAAAATGTGAAGAACAAAGCTTTGGACCGGAGATCGCGTTTAGAGAGCGCTGTTGGGCAGCAAATTTTCATGAATAGCTCTAAAAATCTGTTGAATTGGTTATCATCAGTAAAAGAATTGGTGAACACTGATAATTCTGCCCGTGATGTTGTAACAGCAGAAAATCTACTTAAAAACCATCAAGTATTATATATTTTTTTTAAATTAATAAATCATACATCTCATAAAAACCGACATTACTAAAATAATATTTATTTTCAATAGGAACTGGGTGATGATATTAGAGCTCATGAAGATGAAGTTAGAGAAGTTTCAGAACTGGGTAGACAACTATTATCATCTGGTAACTGTAGTAGTAACGAAGTCAAAGAACGCAACAATAAATTAACAACAGAAGTAAATAATATTACCGAAGAATGGGCTCAAAAAAAGGAATGGATAAAACAATGCTTAGCCTTACAAATATTTAATAAAGAAGCGGATCATATTGATGCAGCTACTTCTGGTAGCGAAATGTTTTTGGAATATGCTGATTTAGGAGTAAGAAGAGATGTAAATATTAAAAATATATTTAAAGTTATTAAATAAATATTTTTTTTTCAAAGGGGTCGGTTGATGATGTTGAGGCGTTGTTAAAACGACATGAAGATTTTGAAAATTCACTTTATGCACAGGACGAAAGATTAAAAACTTTCTGTGAAATGGCAAATAAACTGATTTCAACTAATCATTATGATACTACCCAGTAAGTAGACTATTGTCTATTTCAAATAAAAATAATATATTCTTAAGTTAAGAATCTAAACAATCATATTTTGTAGTGTTGATAAACGTAAAGAAGCAGTTTTGCATCGACGAAATTTGGTAAAAGATCAAGCAGCAGTAAGAAGAAATGCTTTGATAGCAAGCAGAAATTATCAAGCTTTCCGAGCAGATGTGGATGATCTTAAAACGTGGCTAACAGATAAGTTGAAAACGGCAAGTGATGAATCATATCGAGATCTTACAAATATTGAAAGAAAACTTCAAAAACATGAAGCATTTGAATGTGAATTACGTGCAAATGAGGGTCAACTGAGGAATATCAATAAAGTAAACTTTCTTTTTTGCACTTATCATTCCACGTTATGGACAATAATCCACAATATTATGTACTAATATAATTTATTTTTCAGTGTGGTCAAGGTTTGATAAATGAAGAAAATTACCGAAAAGATGAAGTAAAAACAAAGTTATCGGAATTAAATAATGACTGGAAAAAATTGGTCGAAGTTAGTGTAGAAAAAGGTAGATGTTTGAGACAAGCAGCAGCCCAGCATACTTATAACAGAACATTAGACGATGCATATTTCAAACATGAAGAGTTAAAAAAGGATTTAAAATCACAACAAGTGGGAACCGATTTACGACATTGCAAACAACTTCTTAAGAATCATCAAGTTGTAGAAACTGAAATTCAACATTGGAAACAAAAAATTGATGATTTAGTTTTTGCTGGTGAAGAAATGGCTCAAGACGGTCATTTTGATGCAGAAAATATATTACAATCTAGTAAAAAATGCCAACAAATGTAAGTATTAATTTTATGATTTGCTGATGTACTTTGTAATAATATTATTTATATCTAATGTCATATTATTATTAATGGTTCAGGTTTAATGGATTGGATAAACCTCTTAAGCTTAGAAAAGAAGCTTTGGATGAATCATTACGTTTTCACAAATTTGGTTTTGAGTTAGAGGCTGAACTTAGTTGGATACGAGAACATTTACCACTTGTTGAGTCTGGTGAGTTGGGTACTAATCTTCACCAAGCTCAAACATTGTACAAGAAACACAAAAAACTAGAAGCAGAAATACAAGGTCATCAACCTATGATCAATAAAACCTTAGAGTCAGGTCAATCGTTAATTCATCAGAAACATCCAGAAACTAAACAGGTAGTGTTTCATTTTTAATTATTATTATAGTTATTGTTTTAATATTTAAACAAAAATTAATAAACATTAATTTTTATTTAGGTTTCATCATTATGTACTGGACTCGAAGATGCGTGGCAAGATCTATTAGCCAAAGGCGAGGATAGAAGTCGCAAACTTGAATTAAATTTAAAAGCTCAACAATTCTTCTTTGAAGCGAGTGAAATTGAAAGTTGGCTACTTGAAAAAAATAACATGTTATCTTCTACAGACTGTGGTCGAGATAGAGATGCAGCATCTAAACTTCTGACAAAACATAAGGTATGATGAATGTACTTATTTATTTTATCACTGTTTAGCGATGTGCATCATACAGGTTTTTATTGTATATATTTTGTATCTTTTAGGCTTTAGAACTAGAAATTGATACATATGAAGGTATTGTCAAAGAAATGTGTCATACTGGAAATAATATGATGAACTTGAAACATCCAGATATTAAAGCTATATCGTCTAAACAGCAATATATTTGTGAACAATTTAAACTATTGCAAAAATTAGCAACAGCAAGACAACATAGATTAGTCGAAAGCATGTGCAGGTAAAAGTTACAATTATTCTATACTTAATTGTATTAAAATGTACTAATTAATCTGTCTTATTTTAGACATGAATATTTGATTGAAAATTATGAACTTGAACAATGGATTCGAGATAACATGCAAGCTGCATCATCTGAAGACTATGGCCAAGATTTTGAACATCTTTTGGTATATGTTTAAATATATAATGAAAATAACATATTTTTAATATAAATAATTCAATAATAGGTATTACAAAACAAATTTGATGATCTCAAACACCGGGTGGAAACAGGATCTAAAAGATTTAAACAATGTGAAGATCTTGCCAATAAATTAGTTGCTAACGATTCTGAGTATACATCTGAAATTGAAAAACGGCAAGAAGAGATTAGAGAACTCTGGCAACAATTAATAGTTACAATAGAAAATCGGGAAAAACGCCTCAAAGCTGCTGGAGAAATTCATAGATTTCATAGGGATGTAGCTGATGCATTATCTCGGATTAATGATAAAGACGCAACTATTTCTGATGATTTAGGAAGAGATTTAAACTCAGTATTAACTTTAATCAGAAAACATGAAGGATTTGAAAATGATCTTGTTGCTTTAGAAGCACAACTTCAGGTAAACAAACACAATACTGAAGTAAATTTACATCTTTATTAAATTGTTGTTTCCACATTAGATTTTAGTTGAAGATGCAGTTAAGTTACAAACACTCTACCCAGGGTCAAATGCTTCTCATATTGCAAAGCAACAAGAAACCGTAGTTCGAAGTTGGACTTCACTTCAGGATCGCTCTGCACATAGGCGAGAAGCTTTACAAGCAAGCTGTGATTTACATAGATTTTTAGCTCAAGTAAATTTTGTTATTTTTTTTTTTCATTTTGATATGTATGATAAATTATTGCTAATTGTTTCATAGGTCAGAGATCTAGTCAATTGGTCTAGTAGTTTGAGGGCTACTATGTTAACAGAAGAAAAAGTAAGAGATGCAGCAAGTGCACAGCTTTTAAAAGGAGAACATGAAGCTGTGAAAGCTGAAATAGAAGCTAGAGAAGAAACTTTTCAAACTGTTGCGGATCTCGGAGAAGCATTAGTACAAGGAGGTCATTTTGCAGCAAACGTAAGTCTATATACATTTCTATTTAAATTCTTCATTAAATTAAGTTTTAAAATGTGTAAACAGGAAATTCAAGAAAAACTTAATCACTTGTTGGAAGAACGACATCAATTGCATTCATCTTGGCATCATAAAAAAGTTCATCTTGATCAACTTATTGATTTGCAATTCTTCCTCCGTGATGCTAAACAAATAGATACAATTTGCAATACACAAGAAGTAGCCTTAGCAAGTTTAGAATATGGTATTTTAATTTATTTTTATTAATAAAAAACAAAAATAATAAGAATGCAATTCTTTAATTTGTTTTATTAATTGTGTTTGTTTTAGGAAATACTGTGGATCAAGTATCTTCGTTGGTAAAAAAACATGAAGGTTTTGAAAAATTATTTGAAACCCAAGAAGAAAAAATTTCTCTTCTACAAGATCACTGTCAAAAATTACTCAGTCAAAATCATTTTGAAAGTGATTTGATATCCAAGAGACTGAATGAAGTTTTAGCTAGGCGAGCTCAAATTCGAAAACTAAGCATTTTAAGAAAACAAAAATTAGACGAAGCTCTATTGCATGCTCAATTTCTACGTGATGTCGGGGAAGCTGAATCATGGATCAGTGAAAAACGCAAAAAGTTGGATGTGGAAGTTAGCAAAGGTGATGTTAATAACTTGGAAGACAAAATCAAAAAATTACAAAAACATCAAGCGTTCCAAGCTGAACTTACTGCTAACCAAGGAAGAATTAACTCTATTAAAAATAATGGTATGCTTCAAAATATAATGTATTTTTTTTTTTTTTTACAATATATTGTTTAGTATTTAATCTTATTTGTTTATTGTTATAGCTGATATGTTGGTTGAAAAGAAGCACAAAAACTCAAAGGACATTCAAGATTCTTTAGGAAAGCTTTTAGTTTTATGGAGAAATTTGTTACAAGAAACTAATGAAAAAGGTAGAGGTTTGGAAGAAGCTCAAGATATCTTAGAATTTAATAACCAAGTAGATAAGGTAGAAACTTGGATTAGAGACAAAGTAAGATTCTATTTTTTTATTAGATTTAATTTGTCATAAATCCACATAATAGAACAATAAAATGTATTTGTAGGAAATGATGGTCCAAGCTGGAGAAATGGGTTTAGACTACGAACATTGTTTAGCATTACAAAGGAAACTTGAAGACATCGATAATCGAGTTGATGAAGGAAAAATAGAAACAATTAATAATTTAGCTGACAAACTTATTAGACAAGGGCGTAGTGATACTCAGTCAATACAACAACGTCGACAAAATCTAAACAATAAGTATGAAGAAATTAATTGTTTAAAATATTATAATGTCATATATTAATCAATAATTTTGTATGTTTTATTAGGTGGAAGGCACTTCAAGGAGCTTTAAGTGAATACAGAGAACATCTAAATGGAGCCCTAGAAATACATTCATTCAATCGGGATGTCGATGATACTTTGCAGCGAGTTAGTGAAAAAGCACTTGCAATGTCTAGTAATGAAACTGGCAAAAATCTGGGTGGTGTTGAGCAATTACAAAGAAAACAAGATGCTCTAGAACGAGATATGACAGCCATTGAAGGAAAAACAAAAGAACATGAATCTGATTGTAGGCGCCTCATTCAAAAATATCCAGATATGTCTTCTCCGATCAAAGCTAAACTGTCTGAACTACAAGATAATTGGAGAAACTTGCATATGTTGTCGAAAAAAAGACGAGAAGCTTTAAGTGATGCATATATTAGAGAAAAGTTTTTATCAGAGTTAAAAGAAGCTGAACTTTGGGTTGTTGATTCAATTAAGAAAATTAAAGGGCATGATATGCCTACAAATATGGCAGAAGCAAAAGCTTTATTAGAATTAAACCAAGAGAGAAAAGCCGAAATCAATGGACGCCAAGAACACTTTAAGACATTGAAAGAATCTGGGTTGAAAATAAATCCAATTCCAGAAAAAGAACTTGCTCATCTTGACGAACTACGCAGAACATTGAGTGCAGCTTGGGAAGAAAGAAGAACTATGTTAAGCCAAGCTTTAGAACTACAAATATTCAAAAATCAAGCTGATCAAGTGGACAATTGGTTAGCATCAAAAGAAGCATTTTTGAGTAATGATGACCTAGGGGTGAGTAACTAATAATAATTCAGTTATTTACATAATATTTAAATTAATATAAAAAATAAAAAATGTCTACAAAAAAATTTTCTAAAAAATGTAGGAATCACTGTCAAGTGTGGAAGAATTAATACGAAAACATGAAGCTTTTGAAAAAACGTTAACAGCACAACTAGTCAAAGTTGAAGAGTTAGAAAAGTATGCTCTAGATCTTGTAACAGGCCAGCACTATGATAGCAATGGAATACAAGGTCGATTAGTCAGCATCTGTAACCGAAGAGATAGACTTAAAGAAGCTACAGCTTCTCGTAAAAGACGTCTAAATGATTCCAGGCTCTTACAACAGTTCTTAAGAAATATGTATGAGGTAAATAAAATCAAATAACTTTATGAAAGAAAATATAATAAAAACAAAAAAAATTGCTGAACATTTAAAATTTTAGGTGGAAGGGTGGATAATTCAAAAACAACAAGTTGCTGGAGATGAAAGTTATAGAGATCCAACTAACTTACAGCGAAAAATTCAAAAACACGCTACTTTTGACTCAGAGTTAATTGCAAACCGTACTCGTGTAAATGCTATTTGTACTGAAGGTGAAAACTTGATCAGTAGTGGTCATTTTGCGAGTATGGAGATTAGAGTAAGATTAGACGAACTTGAAACAAAATGGAGACTTTTGCAAGAAATGAGTTCTCTTAAAAAACAACGATTACAGGATGCTTATCAAGTAAGAATTCCTTCTAAATTCATAAAACATTAACAAAAGTTATCAAATTATCATAAAAATGTTTTACTTTTAGGCATTATTATTTAACCGTACATTAGAAGAACTTGAAGCTTGGACAGAAGAAGTAGAAATGCAATTGCAATCTGAAGACCACGGAAAAGATTTGCAAAGTGTTGTAAACCTGTTGAAAAGGCATTCGCTGTTAGAAAATGATGTTCATAGTCACGGTGAAGCTTGTCAATCGCTTAAAGATACTGCTCTGACATTCCAAAATTCTGATCATTTCATGAAAGATGAAATACAAGAAAAATCTCAGGCAGTTCTTAAGAGGTATGTGGCAAAAACAAACTCGTTTATTTTGCCATAACTAATTTGAATGATTTACAGATATAATTCTCTTCAAGAGCCAATGCAAATACGAAGAGATAATCTAGAAGATGCTCTAATAAATTATAGACTATCACGAGATATCGAAGAAGAAGTGACTTGGATTAATGACAAGGAATTACAAATCAACTCCCAAGATTTTGGCACAAGCCTACATTCAGTACAGGCATTACAAAATAAACATCAGGTAAGTTGTATTAAAAAATAATTAGTTAAGTAATAAATTTGTTGATGTTTTTTTTTTTAAAAAAAAGGCTTTAGATGCTGAACTAATATCTCATGAACCAGTGGTCGCAGCTCTAGTCGAGAGAGGGCAGCAAATGGTTCGTAGTGGTCATTTCGCATCACAACAAATTGAAATAAATTATAGTGTCCTTCAAGAAAAGATGACCCAACTTAAGGAACAATCCAAGATCAGGAAACAAAAATTATTAGATGCTTATGAATCACAAATGGTTAGTATTCATTACTCCAATGCAATTAAATTAATATTTCTAAATGTATTATTAATTCTATAGTTCTATGCGGAAGCGAACGAAGCTGAAGTTTGGTTAAAAGAAAAATATCCTTTATTGGCATCTAATGACTATGGTAGAGATGAAGACTCGGTACAAACTCTTATGAAAAAACTTGAAGGAATAGAAAGAGAACTAAACACATTCCAGCACACTCTTGAAAGACTAGCAAAATTGAGTAGGAATCTTGTAAATCGATCACATTTTGATTCTGAAAATATCTTACGGAAACAGGTATTACAAAAAAAAAATTACTTTTACGTTATAATTATTAATTGATCTTTTTTTTTAGACTGATATTGAAGAAGTTTACACAGAGCTCTGTACATTAAATAAAAGAAGAGCAACTAGATTAGTAGAGAGTCGCAAATTCTATAAGTTTATTCGAGAAGCGGAAGACGTTGCCGAATGGATAGGAGATCAAACAACAGTAGCTGCCTCAGAAGATTATGGTCGAGATGTAGAGCATGTGGAACTTTTGATCCAAGTAATTTACTTTAAAATGCATACTTTTAGTCAGAATATAATTTTAATCTATATGTTAGGCATTTGAAAGCTTCATGAGCGGTTTAAATGGCAGCGAAGGGCGTATCTCGAGTTGCATAACCATTGGCCATAAGTTACTTGAAGAAAATAATCCTGAACAAGATCAGATTAGAATAAGATTAGAAGACACTCAGCAGCTGTGGGATGATTTAAAAGAGTTAGCAAATGCTAGACAAGAGGTAATTATA
>PVMI01065956.1:0-16330 GCA_008528875.1 Aulacorthum solani | reverse complement strand
GTAAAAACTATATAATAGTATTTATTTAATCCTAATATAATAAAACATAATAATGAACATTTCGATTTCAGAACTAAAACAAATTTATGTTACACTCAAATTGAATGAAACACGATTTTAGATAACTAGTAATTTTAGCGAATTTCTTTTCAAAACATATTGTAATTAAAATAAGACAATATTAAAGTTTACATTTCATTTAAAAAATGTCTATAAAAAAGAATGACATTATATTATTACAATCCAAATAATTCAAATATTAAAAGTACAATAATATTTGTTATTGGAATGAGATTTTAAATAATGTGTCGCCGTTGAATGCCTTTATTACAGAAAATACCTACACGATCTGCAGGTGGTCCTAAACCCATCGTCAGATAGAAATACAAATACACGTTTTTGTTTACTCTAATATTTTATACACTGCAATATGTTTATTGTGGTAGTCAGCCGCGTGTTAAGTTGATGTTTTTCGGTGGTTTGGTAGTTTACATTAGGTTCTACCGCACCAATTTAAACTTAAAACAGTACTATTGCTGTCCAAAGTCTATTTATAAACACTTACTGTAATATGTGTGTACTGGATTAGAAAATAGTTGAGCATACAAGCTGCATTATAATACGATTTTAGTACACAGTATTTTTAGTATTTGTTTTTGTTTCGCAGAAATATCAGTTTTTATTATATTTAATATATATATATATATATATATAACAGTAATGAAATAATATGTTATACTAATATAATTATACATGTTTATACTATTTTTAATCATCTTAATATAATAGTAACATTTTTTATTGATAAAAAATGTTAAATGATGTGTGTCAATCAATTTCTGAAGTATATTTCTTTATTTTAATTATTTTAACAAATGACAGCCTTTTTTTTTATCACAAAACATCAAATATCTAACAAAATACATGGCAAAAAAATAACTGAATATATTTACTACGTCATAAATAATGTTCAAAGACTTAGTTTGTCATAGTGTTATGAATGCCAAACGCTAAAATAATTTGGTTACTAAATTTAACAAAAACAACAAAATAATGATTGTTTAAGTGAAAATATTATTACATGATATTTAGAGTATTTGAAGTTCAAAGGACAGTACGAATTTAATTTACTATTACACTGAAAAAACATTAAAATAATGACTTTATTCAATTTATCGATCTTTTAACAATAAGTAGTATAAGGGATAATGGAATTTCACAGAAACTCTTATTCAAAAGATGTTTTTCCTTTAAACTGTATGTTTTTAAATTAGAGCGTACCACGTTTAGTCTATATTTTGGCAATGATCTGTAACACTTGCTGTTGAAATGAATTAAACAGTAATCAGATTGATATAATAGATTAATTAGACTAAAAATAGTCCTATAAACGGAACATGTGTGTGTGTGTGTGAGTGTATTTTTGAATATTAATGGTCGAAGTGGTGATTTTGACGTAATCAGCGTGAAAAATGAATAGAGCGTTTCGAAATACTGATAAATCGACAATAATTACAATCGCTGTGGTGCCTATCACGGCGTTTCAGTTGAATGTTTAAAACAATAATATTGTTTTATTTACATCAAATAGTTGGATTGGATGTAGTACGCTACAGGCCCGATGGGGTACTCACATGGATCAACGAAATCGGCTGTTAACTCGGCGACGACATGTCTACGAACTCGCGTATCAATAACACGCTACGATAATTACCGAAATGAAGCATGAATCCGACCCCTCCCCTTTACAACTACCCCAGGACTACTGGTTTTTACACCTGATTTGACGATAATATCTTACGTATGTTTGTGAAACTTTTTTAAATTTTGTCATTCGATTGTCCGTATTCAACAAAATATAACCTAAGTCGTAAAAAGTACTGACATTTTATTAATCATTTTTAGTTTATTTCCTCGTGATGACTGAGGTTAAAAATAACTCCTCGTAAGTTTACTGACTCTGTACAGTAATATATTTTGGCCTCTGCCAGAGAACGACTAATGACACGGTCAATCGTCGCTGAGCGGTGTGTTTATAATTTGAACAAACACGGGTAATAAGTGTGTAAATATTTAAAATTAAAATCGTATCAAGTTAGAGTTGTTTAAAAAAAATTAAACTGTACATTATTTCATAATAACACCAACACATAAAATACATAATACTATAAAAACATAATAAATCAATTATATTTTTAGTTTTATGTATAATGATATAATCTCATCTTCTCTCCTCCGACTCATCTAGGTCCTTTCAAAATCCATCAAACAGAAAGAAAATAGCTATTTTGTTTTGTTTCACCTCCATATACGATCTTGACGTAAATCAGCTTCGTCAAAATTTACTGACCAAACCATTATCAGTCAGAAAAAAATTAAATCATCCCAAAAGCACCGTCACAAATATCCACACCTAGTATTATCATTAAATAATAATAATCAATTACCTGGGTCTGATGTAAGATTAAAAAATAATAATTTAACCAATTAAATACATTTAAAAATGGTGCATGTGCAATCTCAAAATTCATACAAACACATATAAAGTAAATAAACCGAGCAAACGCCATGCAATGTCACAACCTACAAAAAAATACTCTTTCCACAACTCATGTGTGTCATCTACATGCGCCACACCATCAGACACTAGTACTGCAACTTATGCCCTAGACCCATACACCACCAATTTTTAGGCTACGCAAACATACACAAATATTCACAAAAGTGTTCAAAATAAATCATCCACTAAACCCTACCAATATGGTTGTACGACCAACCAAACGTCAATTTAATCAACGATAAACAAACAAAGACTACCCAACAAATTCACTCGTTTTTTTTAAACTATTGAAGAATTTAAACCTTTATAATGCCACTAATTATTTCTCTTCAAACTTCCGTTTTCATTAACATCGTAAGGCGTAAGCAAATAAAATAATAACTGATTCATATACATTCAAAAGCACACTGTACACTATTTTTGATTTTCGTTTCTCAAGTCACAAAAATCTACTTATAAACAATATTTCTGCTAAATCCATTCCTGGAAATGTTCGCCCAAAACGAGTTGTATTAAATTATATTTGTGTACAGACCTTCTGACTAATTAAAACTTATTGGTATTTTTTCAAGCTACGGAGTAAACTATACTCCACAAATGGATGATTTTCCCCTATTCATGTTATATTACGCCAATTATATAATTGTATACGACACGTCACTTAAATACTTATTAGTTAATAGTACTTATTAGTTATTGAAAAAACCAATTTACAAATTGTACTTTAGGTATTCAATAATAATATCGAAAATAAAAAGTAACTGAGATTTTTATAAATACGACTAGGTACGTAATATTATATTTATTTAACTAGTATTATCAAAGAAATAAAATACCCAGAGGATAATGAAATGAGATAATATACTAATGGCAATCCGCTACTTTGTTGACTTTCTTAATTTAGGCAGCAAAGAAAAAGCTACGAAACTTCAGAAACGTATAGTAATATCTACATAAAAATAATAAATCGTAATATCTAAAAAAATACATGTTTTTTTAATTTTAAATGTATTGTTGACATATTTTTTTATACTTCAGGCTATAAGAAAAAAAATTTTAATAACTAATTTCCCAACAGAATCTTCTTGTAAGAAAAATCAAAATGATGAAATGTTAAATACTGTTTTCCTGCCTGGCTTGTTTTTTTTTTTTTATCAATTTGGAGTCTTTATTATTTATGCTAATCTGGTAGGATGCGATTACAAAAATCTAGAAAAAATTTTAATGGCATAAACGATTTTTGCAATATTAATATCCTGTGCTTTTCTTTGGAGACGAAAAAAAACAATAAAAAAAAAATCAATTTTAAGGGAACCAGTCAAATCGTGGTAAATACCACTACTCAACGGCAAATGTAAGTACCTATGTCAGTTTTTTTTAAATTATTATTTTGCTTATAAAACCCTAATTATTTTGTAAAATATTCTATGAATAACTCTACATAAGTAAGTTTAAAACATATTTTTTAGAATGACTTTTTTTATAAAGCTAAAACTATCTGCTTTTTTTATTCTTAATTGTTTTATTCGTTTGTACTGTGTAAATATATAATGTGTTAATTATATTTAATATTTAAACAGATCACTCTTTTAATCTCGGTTTCCACTTAAACACTGTATAATAAAAAAATATATAGGGGTGTGTTCTGTTTAAACAAAATACAAATATCTGTATCAAAGTCTTATCTATATTAATACAACTGAAAAAAATATAGGTTACACTGGTGATTTGTTTTATATTTAACGACTAGTGTTAGCGATACACTAAATGTACACTCAATGCACACTTATGTCCAAGTCTTAATATTGAAGACCACTACAATGTGTCCTACAAAGTAGAATAGTTTTACAGTTAGTTATATTGGTGTAAGATATAAATATTTTAGTTCACATTGGGTTTTATTATTAATGGTAGTTAAAGATTATTATTATAAACAATATTATTTCATTCCATAGTTGCAATTGTATTCATTACTCATAAAGTTATAAAAATGAGTAAATGTAATTAAAATTATATTTAACTGAGAAAAAAAATAGACATTGTTACATTGAAAACTAAACATTCTAATTAACATATTTAACATATTTTTAAAAAAGTTGCATTTTTACTACCTACCTATTATACTTACAGTAAAATATATTACAGTAATATTCTGAAGAGCCATAGTTTTAAAATGTTTAGCTAATCATACAATTTTTCATCATATAAATTATTGTCTTAACCAATTATGAGGTTAGGTTTAGCTCCACACAATTTTTTTATACAATTTTACTCTACAAAAAAAAAAAAAAATAGAAACAAAGCTTGTGTAGGGAAAACATTTTCTAGAACGAACGTTTAAAGCCTCACCAAGTATATGTCATAATAAAATATAAATAATTGAAAACTAAAGGGTCTTTTTTTTGGGAAGTTGGTTTCAATGAGATTTCTGGAACTTTAATTTCCATTTAAAAAATAATGTATACTCATACACGTTAACGTTGAACAAAAAAGGCTTAAAGTAATAAATTATCGTCGGATGTATCTTTTTTCGCTCAAGGAGTTTTTTCTTACTTCTTTGTCCAGCGTAGGTACTGTTTCTATACCAAAACTCTGGGAGGGGTGACCTTTCTGCCAATATATATATTTTATTCATAGGGTCGATGCAGCTTTTGTTATCGAGCAAAATACCTGATGGTTTGATAATTTTTTTTTCTTCTTTCGGTAAAAATTATCCATCATAATATGACCTGATAAGATTTTTTTCAAAATGCTCGAGGACATTTTTTTCTTTTCATATTATTTATAGACTTCCAGGAGACCATTTTGAATTTTCCATTATTTTTTCTAGAAATAAACTATTTGTGCGAAACCATGAGGAAAATCTTGAACACTGAAGTAACATCTACATCGCAATAATTTCGTTTGGTCGACGACGTTCAATCGTTTTTAGGTGTAATATTTTTTGCTAGATTTATATGTTTGGTGACATTGCGTTACGGAGTTATTGTTTGGAATTCGAAATCGTTATAATAATCTTTACGACTTCTCCTGAAAATCTTTTACTCTGGCAAAACACGTTTTATTTTATTTCTCCCTTTTAACCTTGCACCCTAAATACAAATTACTTACTACTACAAACGGCATCAATATATGTTGTTTCTTTAAATAAGTATATATGTATATAAGACAATGGGTTGATACTCGACTCTAATTTAGGCTTTGAATAATTTCCATACTATTTTATATTAGCTACAAATGCGAATATTATTGAATTATGTGATCAAAGAATAATATTTAGTTCATAAAAATAAATTATACTTTATTTGGAGACATATTTTTAAAATGATATTCTAATATTCATGTAGAATTCATGAAAATAATAAATTAATAAAATAATTCCAGTAGTTAGACCAGTATAGTTACCAGTATATACGCTTGACTAACATTTATTAAAATCAATAAAAATAAATAAATATGATAAAGATAATCAGAAAAGTTGTATTACCCGTGTAGTAAATATAAAGGTACTATTTTTAATTAATAAAATTACAATACTGGAAACTCCCGTGGTGTATACATTAACGCATAACATACACACAAATAGATGTGTATGTATATTATATTGCGTCTGTATACTATAATATATGGGAAATTTTGAATATGTGGGTCAAATTAATATTATGTTTTGTGTAAGTTATATTTATATTGTTGTACGGGGGATATTTCGATTGAAAAAGTGTGCCCAGTTTTCACACCACAAATAACATAGAGAAAAAAAACGAAATATATCATCAGGGTTTTAACGGGCCAAAAATTAAATTGGTTTAATTAAACGTCTGTCGTGCAGGAATCGTGAAAATCGCCGTGTATATGCGATCGAAACAGTTTAATATTACTGTTGGAATCGTTTCCGTAAAAAAATAAACCAGCTCTCCGAGTGTACATAAAATATATTTTGTGAATATTATAGTTTATGTCAGTATAATAGTTGTGGGCACCCAGAAACGTCTCGTGAAATCGTTGTCGAATATGGACAACCATCCATGTGCCATAGGGTGCAAAAGATACACACAAACGATCATTTTTTCACGCACAATAGCAAAGCCCTGAAAGTATTTCTCGTAGACGCATAAATTTCGACGACGGTTATTACGGAGGCAGCCGTGCGGGGTGTCGAAATGGGATAGGCAAAAATTGGTAGTCCAACCGACCGACTGGCTACAACAGCGCTTATATAACAATATACATGGTAAATATTTTTTTTCTCCCGTTTTGCGATTTGTTTTCGGGGACGGTGAACATTCCGAAAAGCACTAAACCGCAAACATTGATATAATATATTAAAATATTGCGTAAAACATCGCATTATTTATGCCCCTACTTCTATTCTCTCCGCCATCCAGTGTTTTTAAATCGTACTGCCCGATCACACGCAAAATAATATTATGTATCAACATTATTATATGTTTTCACTTCACAGCTATGATCTAGCAATCACATGACTGATATACTTGATAAAATAAATCAGTCACTGGTGAATACGACGTGTTGTAATGACGTAGACACGGTGATTAAACAACATTATTTTCCTTCTATCTATCTATTTATCTACCTTTGATTATTTCTTCAATAGTTCAACCAGCCCAATGCGTCATTACTTAAGTTATTTATTATAGTTATTAGTTTATATTCTATTTATATTGTATTAAAAATTACTTACGTTAAATAATATATATTTTATTAAATAACTGTACTATTGAGCCTACAACTAAGCTTAAATTCAATAAAATAAATAATAATATATGTATGTACTTATAAGGTTATTTGTTACTTTCGTGTTCCTAGAATAATAATGACTATATAATATGTATTATTAGGAATGAATGGAAAATAAAACTATGTTCACTCCCTCACACTGCGTATTGGATAGGCGATTGAGCTACACCGTAACTGTGGATTAATTTTCACACATCTCATTATATTGTTAACAATGATATATTATTATTGTGTTGTCAGTCCATCATCACTTGAGTTGTTTTTTATGACACTTTTATTCACATGGGGTTCACATTTACTTTATTGGTTTTTTTTTTTTTTATATAAAAACATTTTATACATGAGTAAAAATAACAATAATTACTTTAAATATACAACCATACGTTAATGGAAGGTAAAAGTTATAGACACGATACTATTAAAGTTATTTTTATATAAATCATAAATTAAACTAGTTTGTGAATATTATTTATTTCACTGTATGCACTTGTATTGGTATATTTTTAAGTTAATATGTTAGTCATCTATTGGCGTACTGATTAATTTATAATACTTAACTGCTTGTCAAGTATACGATAGTTTAAGTACTGTTTAGTTCACTGATTGTCAAAACCCTCCTTTCATTAATCCATATACGGGTACTAAAGTAATCGTGTTTATTTCCCAAAATATTGTTTGCTGCATTTATCGTTTGTGAATACCAACCCAGCTAAAAGGATCTGCGAGTCTTTAAATAATATGATTTCGAAACTAAAAAAACTGTACCCAAAGTTATGTACAATAAAACCGTATGTTATAAAAGTTAAAATTATTATAATTTGACCATACTTTGTGTATTTAAATATTGACATACATTTATGGTGTGTCATCGTCTAGTTTAGATCCAGTATAAGCTTAAATTTCTGCACTATTTACGTTTTAAGTTAAAAAGCCAAGTTGATATATTAGTTTTTTTAACTTCTTAACTTTTTTCTAATTATGATTGAGCTTAATAATTCAGTTGATATGAACGACAAATTACTGCAGTTAGAGTAAAATAAGAAATTTTATTATTTTAAAATGTTGGATATTACACTATCACTACCTATATGTATATGACCCAGGCGATGATTGATAATCAACTTATTTTTGACCGAGTTGAGTTAATACTTTTTTTAAGTATTAAATATTAACTTTAAACTTTATATTAAACAAATAAACTTATGTCGTCAACTAAAATATTTAACTTAACGTTCTTAACGATACTACTCTAGTTAATTCGTATCTATATTCACCTTTGAAATCGATCATTAATACAGACATATATATTATATATACATATATCGCTACCGCTGGCAACTGTGGGCCCAAACATAAACATTTTATCATTATCTGACAGACAATCAACATTTTGGACAAAAAATAATATTATTATATTACCACAAAATATTTACAACTATAATATTATAGATACATATATATATATATATATACATACATACATACATACATACATACATACACGAAGGCACGCATGTACCTACAAACGCCGACGTCAAGCGGTTAGCGGGTAGGCTACACAGTGAAAGTTAAACTTTATCAATTCTACGCGTATTCTTCGTGTACATGTGTTATTTCTTCTGTGTGTACTGTCGTCGTCGCCACCACCGCCACCACCGTCAAAATAAACAAAAGATCGCAAAAACCGATAAATTCTTACTCTAAATCGAATTATATAACTCCGCACCGAGTAGAACGACTATCAAATTAAATTTTGGTGTAAAGTAAATTTTGGCGGGAAAATATTTTACAGCAAACCGATGTTCCTTTTACAAAACTAAACAAACAATTCAGACAACCAATTTTGGGAGAAAAAAATAAGGTGGCATGACGCGTTAAATTAACTGCACACCGATTAAATTTACTGCTTTGGAGTTTGGAGGAGCTATTTAGTTTTTATTTTTTTTTTAAGATTACGAGCGCGGAAAAAATAAGTCGAAGGCAGTTTAACTGGATTACATCGGACAAGCGCTAAAAATAATAAATTTGTATTTTAATAAAATATTTATTTATGGAATTAGAAACCCTCTTCGTGAATAATTGTGATCAACAAATTAGTGTTCCTACGCAAAGTACCTTTAAAGTGCCTCTAAAAAGACAAAGACGTATACAGTATAATATTGTAATGCGTCGTGTTTGCATATAAATAAATAGCATTGCATTTACTCTTGAGACAAAGTGTCTTCAAATGCGACTGTTACCTGCATACTTACCTTTTTTTTACTTATGTGTATTATAATACGAATACAAACATTATAAACCTATATCTATAATTATAATAGTTTTGAAAATTATGTTTGTACATATAAATATTATATGAATGAAAACTAAATAGTGCTTATAAAATATATAACAGACATTATAATATACTTTATACAAAAATGGTTTATAATTCTAGAGTAGGTACCTATCACATATATTTTTGTTTTTATTCATTTTTGGCAACATTGAGAACTTGGCCTTATTCTAGTGTTTGCTAAAGGTCATTGCACACCACTCGCTCAATACAGCCCAAAAATAAAAATGCGAACAAATAAAAGAATAACCATTATTTTTTATCTCAATCTACGTAAATCGCCCTAACGTACATGTTTAACGTTAAATAAATATAATAAACATTGGACATTGCACTATTCTAATATTATCTCTGTAAAATAATAAACTAAAATACATGATATTAAATTTTCAACATCATATCATATAGTCTATTCGTTCTCCAAGTTCCCATACATTAATATGTTTTGTAATATTGGTTATACGAATAATTTATGTTACATCATTGAATGCATTTTACCCTTAATAGGAACACATGAAACCATAAAAAGTAGCTATTTTGCCATCTTGTTCATAATATTACTTAATTGACTATTTGACTGTCACATTTATAATAATCATACAATTATATTTTGTACATACCTTAATGGCTAAATATAATATATATATATATATATACATATCATAATATGCATATTGTGATAAACTTATTGTAGGATGATAATTTTATAAATTGTTAAGTATTTGTTTAACAGTTTATTTCACTAATACCTATTATACCGGGCATTCCCTATGGTTACTACTGCCAAGCGTAACTTAAAAAAATATATAAATTTATCAATGTTGTTACATATATTATTTTTCCATAACATGTATATAGATAGATGTATAGATATATAGTTAGATGAAGTTTAAGTTATGCTTATAATTTTGAATTGGCGATGTATTAATATTTTAGAGTACCCACTTGACTTTATGTTATAACAACAAACTTTTCTATAATTGTATCAATTTTTAATTAAAACTCATTACTATTTTAATCACCTCTGAAGTTCTGCTGTGGGTTGACATTTTACTGACGAGATGTTATCATGAACAATCAAATAAGAAATTATGTAATTTTTTTTTAAACATAATATTCTATATTTCAAAAGTTCAATTGTATGTTAAAAGTTAAAAAATTAGGTTAAGATATCGTTTAGTTTAATTAATAAGTTGTATAATTCTAATTTCTAAGTATATTTAAAATTATATTATTTATAATAATATTATAGCAGTGCATTTTGTGGTCTAAGATGAATAAATAGTCACTAAAAGCAAAGTTGTGTAAATTACCAAATTAAATAAGAAAAATAATTTTTAAAAGAACTAAACATACCTACCTGGTTGTAAATATAAAGTTATGAAAAAAGCAGTAGTATCAACATCAACATGACAAGGAAACGAAATCATTCTAATGTTCGATCTTATAACTTTACTGCAGTAAATTAAAATTAATTCTTTTTAATTTTTTTAAAATCACAACATGTCCTTAATGGCAGTCCCCTAAAAAATAATCTTTTTACAATTTCCAAGTATTTCTCAAACCTTGAGATTTTGTTAGCTGTTATCAGCAATCTTGTAATCAGTTCATTTTTTTTAATTTTTCACCATTTATTATCAAAAAAAGTAAACACACAACATAATTTATATAATAGAAATGATGCGAATAAATAAACTTTCATACATAAGACTTAAAACGACGATGGCTTTACTTGGCTGACATAGGAAATATGACGGCTAAGATTAACATCCAAGCTTTGCCACTAACTACAATTAAGAATGAGTGTAACATTTTCTATAATTATAGAGAGCGCTCAATAGGTACCATAGGTATTTATTTCCATTTAAGCATAATGTTAGCATTCATAATTGCACACATGACACAAAAACCCTTAAATAAAAAAAAAATGCAATTAGGTTTAATTGATTTGCTATTAAGTTTCATTAAATAAAATACATTTTTTCACATTAATCGATCAAATATTTCTTTGAAATTTGAAATGTATTATACTTGTTTACTTAGTAGATATTTAATAATCTTAAAATTCTTGAACTTGAGAAATTTAACAAAGTTACAGGGTAATTCCAAATAAGCGTGTACAGTAAGAATGTACGTATTTCGTTTTAGAATGAATCAAATTAACTTTATACTTTTATTAAAAATAGTAAAAATATTGCTTAACATTAACAACAATACATTTTATTTGCATATCGGGATACTTCTTTGAAATTTCTCATTGCAACAGTAATAATATGCAGTCAGTGGATTACAGACGAAACGAGCCAATAACTATTTTAGATTAAACTATTAAAGACGACCGACCGAATTCCATAATTGAAAAAATAAAGAATGAATTATGAATTATTTTGAAAATATGTTTACACTCACACTCGCCGTGATATTGCACGGCACTCGATAATAAATCAGATACGGTTCAGTCCTTTGAATCATCGATTCCGTTGTGTTTAATTCACAAGCGTAAAATAAAATAAAAATAAAATAATAAATAGCAAAAAAAGTAGTCACCTTACAATAGGAAGTCATTATACGGACTCGGGAAAAAATATATATATCTTTCGTTTCCGAACGTTTTAGGAATTTCAATTTCCTCCATACATAGGAATTTGTTGTTTCTCCTTTTTTCCCCATCGAATTATTTGACCAGTGTTATTATTATTTAGGGAACGGGTTGGAGAGGACGCGCGAGAGGTGGTGATCGATACCGATCTTGGTAGGTAGAAAAAAACCTCTTCATTCTATCGGCATGCAAAAGATTTCGATTCTCGTGATTTACTTGGAAATAAGCCGCGGTTGGGGACTTGGAGATGGTATTCAGGTGGGAATACACGTATCTTAAACGGCAGTCCAACGTTTAGGGTTGATGGCGGTCGGCGACTGTGGAGGGGTTGCATGTGGGATGGCTGGAGGTGAAGGCCGGAGACATTGACGGGCGACAGTGAATGACTTAATTAGTTTGTTCGGCGGTGGAGAAGCAAAAGTAATTCGGAGACGGAATGGAATCGGAGTCACCGGATTTGGCGGGGTGCGCGACCGCAAAAAAATTAGTTGGCTTTTTTTAGTTTTTACTTTTTGTTCAATATATGCCTACTGTGCGTTTCACTGCGCATATAATTATACTTTAGTCTTTATCATATTATTATAAATAACACACTCACACAGACACACAAATAAAATGTGCAACGTGACGCCTAACGGCAGACGGTGAACCGTTGCACTTGCACGATATAATACAGACGGATATAATATATATATCATGACTCGTGGGTAAATTAAAACGAATAATAATTGCATTCAGACTGTCGAGGACCCAACTAATAGCTGCATAGTGACTGACTGACGGACCAAACTTTCCGTGTAAGCGGATTTCTGTCCAAGCCGAATTTGTATACAACTAAAATAATAATATGAATATCATTATCTGATGTAGAAAAAACATAATATATATTATTCAAAAAAATTAAGTTAAAATTAATATAATATTATTGAATTGATATTGAACTTAATGTTTGCTAATAATATTGTTGTTGATATTCAAGCAAATATTTTAGTACAATGTAATATATACAAACTGTGTTGCCCAACTTTTTCTGGAGAAAAAATGAACATATATTATTACACAAAATACAGTTTCTAAGTGGAATATTTTGAACTTGAGATGTATTGAGGGTAATTCGGCACTAGTTATACACTTTTGGTTTATTCTCAATAAATTCAAGAAAAAAATCGGTTTTTGCGATACGTTTGCCCGACAAAATGAACGAAAAAATGTTAATAACAACTGATATATTCTGTAAATTGTAACACTTTCAAGCGATTGAGGTTCGGTAAAAAAATTGTAGTAAGTAGCTGTAAAAATAGTATAGATGGCGCCACGAGTGTATTTCTATATTTCATCAAACTTTTTTTTATTTTGTTTCAATTAAGAAGAAACAAAATACGAAGACTGCCTATAGGTGTCTGGAGAAGTCTGGTCAAATATTCAAACTGTAAATCGATAAACTACGCTATATACATATAGTAAAGACCGTATAATATAAATAAAACAACTACAATTTGATGTATGTCCCGCATCTTCTCAAAATTAAACTGATATATGTTAATAAAATACCCTCCATATTATTACACATATATAACTACAATACAATTTATTGTCTCCTGGAGAGATAATTGTACTTAAGTGCCAAGGTGCAAACATTTTAATACTCGTACATGGGAGTGTGAGAAAAACAAGGCGAAAATACAAATTACAAATGCCTGTTGGCCGTAGTACACTTTTTCCGTAATACCTGTTCAAAGCACTTTGTGCTTCGCTGCCAAACCTTAACAACGTCGCGAGTCACAACAATCGGTGTGAATATTAGCTATGGGTACTACATGAAAAAAGCATAAAAAAAATTATGTATGTGCGCTTAACATAATACATTTTTTTTTATATTTCTAGTTATTAATAAAATACATTACATTTTAATATTTGTTTCTTTGTAATAACAGTAATATTATTATAGTTTGGTTATTCTTCTTGGGAAAAATCAACGATTGCTCACGATTAAAATACAATCGATCATTTTTAAATGAGTTTTACTATATCAATATAAAAACAAAAAGACTACCCGGCCGTTGCTAATGTGGATAATGCGTTCACCGTAACCCATAATCTATTTGAAATTTTATATTTTAACGAAATAATACAGAGTTTCGTAATCAGTTGTTTTCTCTAATATTTAATTAGTTTTTATTTGATATTAATTATCAATTGTGTTGTTTGTATGACTATGTAACAAGAGTAAGTCTTAAGCGTGATATGTCAATAATAAAGTTCGTAGACCGAGACTAAAATGTGAAAAACAAAATCCCAGTTTTTTCAAAATAATAATTTATGTATACATAACTATAGCATAACTGTGTCAGTAAGTAACCGATGTATGGTTAGTATTCTGTGAAATTATTTATATGTAATAATATGTAAAATACCGTTTAAAATGAATATAAATTTAAAACAAATGAAGTCTATTACATTTGTATTGTTTGTTAGTAGATGATTGTTTACTTCAAACACAAATTAATTATTTCGTAGATATTTTAACCTAAACGATATTTTGAATTTAAATAATATAAAGAAACAATGACAAATATTGCTATTACTGTCAAACTATGTGGTATCTTATTCTGACCCTGATTTTTGGTTTTTTTTATTGTTTAAAATATAATTATGGAATTTAGTAGAAATATATATATATATATATATATAATACCTATATATATTTATGATGCATAATAGTTGTCTCAGTGTTGCATAAACCATAACATATGCAATATGAGGTACTAGTTTTACAAACGTATAATGAATGGTGTTTCTAAAAAGAGAGAACAATATTTTTATTAATATTAGTATTTTAATATAATCCATCTCGATAAGAGCACCAGTTTTATGACAGGTGCAGCAACTCTGCCCTCTATAAGAACTCAAATTGAACTCAAAAAGTATCCTCTCTGGTTATAATGTTCATATTATATAGAATGTAGTATTGACTAGGAACTAGAATACGATCCATACCGAAATATCACTTTTGTTAAGAACTTTTGTTACTAATTAGCTGTTCGATGTTCCCAATATGATATTAGTTTATACTATATAATATTTATAATTAATTAATATATTGGTCGTGTATATTTTGTACGTTTCTCGACTCGCATTACATTTAAACAACGAGAGATAAAATACTGGGTTCTATTAGCTAGCTGAAACAGAAAAAAGTATATATATTTTATCAAACACTATTCTAAATTTCTGTTGAAATTTTTAAAATTAAATATATATCTTCTGATTTTTGATTTGTTGCATTATTTTTATTTTCAGCGCCGTGATAGCGACACAATTTGAATTTCTGAATGACACCCACAAGGCCACAAATACATTTACATACTTTGAACTCCTACCCTTACATGTACGTGATAGAGTAGACTGAATATACCTAAATACATATTTATGTATACTGATGTATAATAATATATACGATTTGCGTACAATATTTATTCGAATTGTATACGGTACTTTCGTAATTCAGGATTTATGCCCAAAGTTCGAACAGTGTTTTCCGAATACAATGGAAATCAAAGAGAATGCAAAAGGTTTTTACTTGTTTGGCTGCAATTGTAGAAGTTACCATACTAAACCAACGGAGATGGAAGAAACCCTCCGGCCGTGTTTACCAAACAGGTGGCATATACATGATTTCTTAGAATATATCCGAAGGAAAAAGTTTTCCATGTGACTTTACATTACAGTAGTTTTTACTTTACTGATTGTCCAAAAAATATTTTTTTTTCAGCGACGGAGATGGTGGGGTTAGAGGTTTCTTATGACACAGAATTTTTTTTCTTTTCGATGAAACGATTTCACGGGAAAGTGGATTAGAGTTGGTTCTTTTCAGTCAAAACGGGAAACGTTTTTTTCACATTATTTTATACATAGGGGTGTATAATGTATAATACTTTATAAATATATAATATATGTTATTATTATAGTATGCGATTGTCTTACAAAATATATACACGAATGGTCCTAAACATACTCAATTCGTACGAAGAAAAACAATCAAATAATCATACAGGCACTACATACAATATTTTTGATT
>PVMI01065934.1:0-17154 GCA_008528875.1 Aulacorthum solani | reverse complement strand
ACTATATAAACTTATTCCGAAAATAGCATTGCCTATTGAAACGTTTCGTTAAGTTTATTTTACTTTCAATACGGAATAGGTTAATCAAATAGAAATGAGCCAAGTCAAAGTGCACGTTTGACTATCGAACTAACCGAGAAAAAACAACAGGAAAACCTATAATTATCATTTACAATGTTATGTACTTATACCTACTATTAAACGCTACACGCGTTTTCGACCAACAGACACATTTACATGTTATAATCTTTGTGTGTTTATTTTGTCGAACTCTTATAAGTTATAAGTATATATTCGAAAATCGGAAGTGGTGGCGAAGTAGTGTTTTTCGATTCATCCAATAATTATAATAATGTTGAGTTATTATTTTTCTTTTTTTTTTGTTCGAGTTCATTCCAATTAGATCAATCTAAAACAGTACGTGATCGGAAACCGTTAAATTGTTACTGAGCCAATTTAAATTTATATTTTTCAGACCCGCCAATACGACTGCCGCAGTTATGATTACCAGTGTACATACCTCTATATTTTATAATAATAATAATGGAAGGAATAACATCTTTTTATTTTTTTAAACGTCAATGTCCGCGTTATGGTCGTTGCGTGTGATCAACTAATTTAGTTGATCTCCCGGCACACCATATTATGTATCGTGGCAGGTACTATTTTTAAGCTATACGCAAACTAAAGTGGCCAATACTGTCCAATACTTGTCTAAGGGGATCGGAAGCGGTGATTTTCTGTCTTTGTCTAACACATGCAGAACATAGGAAAATAGCTATACCTACGCCTGACAAAAATTAAGGTCGTTCTAGTTGTTCGATATAAAAAATGTAAAGATGTTTGAATTGGTATACAAGTTATTACTTTGTATCTGTCGAAGCATATTTTTAATTATAGCAATATTTTGATGAGAAAAACTATTTTAAATTTTATAAATTTTTAATATTAAATATATTAAAAAAATATGCTTCAACCGATGTAACTTGTATACCAATTCAAACATCTTTACATTTTTTAAATCTAACAACTAGAAGTATCTTAATTTTTGTCAGGCGTAAAGCTATTTTTCTTATGTTTCACGTGTGTTAGACAAAGGCAGAAAATCATCGCTTCCAATCAACTTAAAAATATTAAGAAATAACCATAACTTTATCCGTACCAGGGATCAATTTGTAGTCCAGTGGCTTACTCAAATGTTTTTAATGGAGAAGGCTTGACAATTAATAATTACTCGCAATCATTTGAAAAATTCACGAGATTAGGTTTGAAAAATAAAAAAAACATGCCTTTTTAGTTCTTAGCTTATATGAAACATATAAATATACACAAAAATATAAAAAACTTTAAAAAAAAAAATAATAATGGGCAGTAAAATACAAATTAATTTTTATTTTGTAAAGTCTAAAATAGTTTTAGAAGTTTCGGTGAAGTATTTGAAAACGTGTGTACCACTTCAACTTCATCGAATATCGTTATTTTTTATTTATATTGGCTGAATTTAGTATCTTTGAAAATTAATGAATATAAAACAAATATAATTTTACAAAATAAAATATAGGTAAAGAGGGCATAGTGGGCTTCACCACCCATCATGCTCCGCTGCACTGTATTTATTATATTAGTTGTAACAACATCTGCCAACAGTTATATTTGAAACATGAAATTGACTTCAAGCCCAATAAATAATGGACTAGCCTAGTCAACTATTATAGGCATATTGTATTAGTATTATATTATTATAAATGATTTATTATATTTCACTTATAGTTTTCTGCCGTTTTATGGTGTATTTTTATAGTGGGTTTTCGCTACAGCTCCTATACAATATCTCTAAAGAATAAATCGCTACTCGCTAGAACTATATAATAATAATGCACCAGACTATATTGCCGCCTTGTAATTACCCGCACACGATAGAGTTCAATTGGAAGCCGCCAACACCGATGAGCACAAATAAAATCTTTTTAAATTTGCCACTATATTATACATTTCAGCTAGAGATGAGTTCTCACGCTATATCTACAGTACATAGTAATGTTTCATTTCGCAACACAATTTATAATATTATTTTGTACGTCACCACCGCCGCTTGGCGTTTCAAATTCAATCGCGAACGGACACACCGCACATAATATAATATCATATTATATGAATGTACGTATACCTAACATAATGATCGAATACGATAGAATTCACATAAAACTTCGAACATATTATAATAAATACGCTTAAGGGTACTTTGAAACGGTTTCTTATAAGCAATATATTATTATAATATTATACAGCGTCGTATATACCTATACTCGCCTTAGAATTTTCTAAAATAATTACTCGTTAACATCATTATTGTGTGTGCATATAGTAATACGCACGTTTTCGTTCATACATTATCTTTGGCAATGGCCTCTATATATATAACGTACTTAAAATAAAAAACCAATATACTTTTATAATACGACTCTGGACTCGTATAATGGTAACTGTAAAATTTAACTTGAATTAAATGCGAACGTGTTCTTGTATATACATTTTAAGGAAGGCTGTCGTCATAAATTATAATTATATATTATTGATTGAATAAACACCGTAGTTGAGTTTCATTCATTTTTTTTCTTCAAACTTTTAATTCGAAATTGTACTCGTCCGACAAAGGCGTTTCAATTGAAATATAATTGCTTAGAAACTGTATATACCTATTGTAGAACTCGATCGCTAAAACTTTCCTATATGATATTATGTTTACAGTCTGCTGCTTCTTGGAGGTAAAAAAAAAATTAAGTATATATTTTATTTGCGGTGCAATATAGACGGCGCGCGTCATAAGGATATATGAATGGTTTCGATTGTTAATATTGTATGTATTCTATGAAGAGACAGCTAGGCAGGTCTCTTGCGGCCGGCAACTCTAAGTCTGGACCTATATAAATGAGCTTTGCATTACTTGACATGTAGTCGTGGTGATGTGTTGTCATATATGGTAACGTTTCGTATAGTGCTAACACGTCGGTAATTGGTTTTATCTCGATTGATCGCCGTATTATATGGCTGTTCGTCGGTTTTCTTCGGAATCACTTTGGTATATTGACATATCCTGTAGGTATAGATGATACTTAGTCGCATATTACTTTAAATTTGTTCGCAGTGAAAATCAAATACTCGTATATAACTCTGTTTCTGCACTACAGTTTTTATACCCATTGCAGTTGCAAACCAATATAATATTATATATTATAGGTATTATGTTGTGCTAATGTTCAGTATGCTGTATAATATATACTGGTAGAGTATTCAACATTTATATTATGTATTTCTGTTACGTACAGAGTACTTCTCTCAGCAGTTTTTAGAACACAGAAAATAGTAGTCTTTTTTGAAAGTTGAAACACACGCATGTGCCCACCCAATACTGCAAGGTGCAGTTGATCAGCTTCGCCAAGCGGCTGTTTTTGCCATTTAAAAAATGTACCAGTTGTCCTCAACTGAATAAACCAATGATTCCCTCGACGTAAGACAAAAACTCAATTAGTACAAGAGGGGCATTTTTTACCAACATAGTAGATACTAGTTTTAGACTTGAACATTAAAAATTTACCTAACACTTTTATTTATTCTATTATTATGTACACATTTTTTTTTATTTTCATTATTTAATACTTACGTCAGATGTGGTATTGTAATCGAGTATATATAATATGTTACAGGAGGCGATTTGTACATTTGGTTGAGGCTAATTGGTTTGTTCTAGGTATTTTTTGGGGGGAGAAGGAGAGGGGGTGAAAATAGGTAATTTCGAGAGAAACTGGTGTGTGACCCATGATGTAGTATACTCCTGCGACGATCGGTCATCCATCCGTGGTTATCTTAGTCGTTTATATCAGACACTTATTCGTCAAAATATTCAAATGGTGGACTATCGTATTGGTATATAACACGCGTAAATCACATATATATATGTACTACCTATATAGTGTCTAATGGCCGTGGAGTCGTCGTGTACTTGCGTTTGTTTTGTTCTACAGTCATCATTTCAGCCCTATCAGTGAATCCGCTCGAACGCGATTCAAAATCAGCTGACGTAACGAAATGCAAATGTGAATATCGTTCTGCGCTCACGACCACGGTTGAGTACTATACACATTTTATACATGTATATAAATGTTCCGCGTGCATCCGATAAGCATCAGTTTCCAATAAAAAAAATAAAATCCAACGAATGCAGCTCTCTTATAACAAGACGATAAAGTTTCATTAGACGCAACAGCTGTGTTAAGACTTGTCGGTTTATTTATTTTTATTTTTTCCGTTATCTACACAGAAAACCGTCGTTCGCATAAAATATATTATTTGTAGTCACCTATATTGGATACTCGTACCTATTATATGAGTTTTAATTTTCTTACGATTCGGGTACACGTTCGATCCTCGTTAATTCGTTTTTCGAAATGTACCTTCCGTAAAATTAATATTATTTAACGCGTTTTATTTTCCGGTTTAAATATAATATTCCGATATGATTGCACGCGCACACACAAGCGCAAAACTCAATCTGGCGGCGGCACCACGGTACCTACCTATATATATAATATAGTTGTATATTATAATACATAATATTATACGAGCTACTGTTTGAATCACTTTCGAATCGATCCCGGGGCCGCCACCGTTTCCTTTTCTGTATAGGTATATAGGTACACATAACCATTAAATTTTATCGGAATTTGTTTTTAAACGCGGGTGGTACACACAAACTAGTACGGACTACCCACACTGTATGATGTAGGAACATAATATCAAACTGGATCAATTATTACGAATCATATTTCGTTCTATTCACGGCGCTGCAGGAGAGGATGTGCTCCGCGCTCGCCGCGTATATATATATATGTATATATCAATAACTGCTAATTTGTACGGTAGCCATAAAAACTAACGATTTACAATATTATATCCGATACAGCGTCGTCGTGGTAGTTTAATACCTACCTATATATATATATATATATATATGCGTAACATTGTACGATGAAATAAACTCAGTTGTGTCCGTCCGAACCCGCCAACCATTGCAGACAGCAGAATACCTATGTGCATATATATGTATATAGGTACATATAGTTCCCACGAAATCCAAATCCGGCTTAACGATCGCTTCGGACAATAAAGCCTCCCTTAACCCTGCAATATTAGCCGAGCGTGTACTACCTGGAGCACGCGTGTTATATTTTTATGTTTATGTCTTTATTTTAATATTTTAGTGTTTACGACTAGCACGAAAATTAATAACAACATTTTTCTTAAAAAAATAGTAGGTATCAAAATATTATCATAAAGTATATTATAATATTATATTGTAAAAATCTCTGTCTATGATGTATTGCCGACGTCGCGTCTATATACATACTACACGCGTGCCGACCGCGACTACTACGATACGTGCCTATATAATATATATACTCCAGTATAATGCCGTTTGTGTGTGTAAAACCTAATTTCCTGCTGTCTATATATTATATGGACGGAAAAACAGCAGCGCCATCGGGTCCGTTCGCGTTACATATATTTTCCACCTCGTCATCATCATTCATTTTTTTAATATTTGCTATTATTTATTACTCTCGTTTTTGACACAAATCTAATAGCCGGCAAACTAGAATTATCGTTTTTCTTAGCGTCTCGGCAATATACGTTAATTTTCTAAAGATTTTTAGCTGTAGGTATTTCATTATCTCAACTATCCACGTCCATGTCGTCCTGCTGCTGCTATACGGTGCATAATATAATAATATTCTGTTGTGGTATTTTTTTTTTTTATGTAATACAACTACTATTACAAGAATCTGACGCCGCCACCGATTTGTCTAAAAAACGAAACGCATAATTTAATGCAACTGCGGCGCACTTTCTGCGCGGGCGTCGTATAGTTCATACACGTGCGTCTGGAATATAATTCGACTTGTTATATATTTTATTTCTTTACGATCCTGCGTGCTGGCGATGCCGATGAAAAATTTAATGATGCCAGCTGTAGATTTACCTTGTCTTAAACTCAGCTAAAAGTAAGCCACACGTATTTTTAACATAGTCATTTGGGTGTAGGTTCTGCGGGCTAAGTATAAAATATAGTTCTAAAATTGTAACAGTTATAATAACTGTATCATTTTATGTAACCGAAACGGCAACCCTATACCACAAACAAAAGAAAAACATTTGTTTTTGGTGATCGAACAAGTCCCTGTTCGAACCATTCTTAAAGCACAAAAATTAGCTCTGAGGATGCACATCCTCGGGTATAGGGTTATCTACCTATGTACCAAATTCTACAATAATGGGTGCAATATACTTGGCACACAGACACAGACACAGATATACACAAACTTTGCCTCATATTAATGTATACTAAGCAGTATCGGTTATTGCTCATATATGTTTACAGTTGTGGAAACCTATCCCGAAGAGCTGCAGCGGAGGCGGCGGAGATGTATTGCATCATACATCTCCGTCGCCTAGTATATTATATACTGTCACGCTCGTTTAATCTTTCAGCCACATGAATAAACCATATTTTATATTTTATAATACTTAATAAACGGGTACGGGTAGAAAAAATAATTAGTACTTTGCTGGTGTTCGATTGACCGACCGGTCGCTCGGCGATATAGGCCCGACGCTTTTATCGGAAACCGCGGCGCGTACGTTATTGAAACTAAAATATATTGTATGCTATAAAGTGAATCAATAAAAACACATAACGGCCTTAGGATGATGATGATAATAATGCGGTGTTTTCGTAAACGAGTTTGTATCTATTATATAAGTCCTATATATCATCTACAGCGAAATTACCCATGTATTAGTAAAAATTACTATTTTCCCTTCACAATGTTGTACAACTCTCCTATAATATACTATACCCACGAAAACTTTACGCATTTATAAAATATAATTAATTATAATGTTGGATCTGCGTTCTATGTAATATTTTACTGATTACGGACTTAAAAAATATTCTTTTCTGTTATATACCTATAATGGTATTATATTCTAAATTGAAATTTTCAATTTTCCACTCACGCGTATACGAAACCTTAAAAAGTGTCTTGATCAAAATAATATCAAACCATTTAGTCGTTTGAAAACTTTAAACTGCACGAACAATACCTTAAACACCCACTTAGGTATTGTTGTAACGAGTTTAGTTCGTTATAAATATTGTTCGGACCCGATACGTTTAATAACATCTATAATCGTATACTAAAATAATATAATATTATAATGTTATAGTCTCATTCGTCACGATTCTAATCGTCGTCTTCTGGTGCGTGTATCGTATAATATACATACATAATGATATAATTACCGCAGGGCGTACTCAAACGTCGCGTGGCAGAGTAGCTTCGTGATGTCCACATAATGTCGTATACTAAATAGTAGATACCCACTAAAATATAGTCTTTGGCCGATGACCGACGTGAGTACATATGCTAATATTATGAGGTCTGAAATATGTAGTGAATAGATGACAAACTTGTGATGATTTATACTATAATGTTGAGTAAATTCTGCAAATGGATTTTATCTTGTCATCAATAAAATTGAATTTTGTCTGTGCATCGGGGTTGCAGCGACGCAATAAATACCCCGACGAAAAGTTTTGAGCATAGACGCTGTGAAAAAGCCTACATATACTTAATATTTTCAATTTATTTATAAATATTTTTATAATTTTTAATTACAAATACTGGTAGTAAAATAGATAGCCTTGATACTGTAGATAGGTGTCGAGTGTACTTAATCATCATTGAGTAGATGGCCTACTTTAGGCGACTGTAATAATATAATGTGTTGAACTTGAGTTCGATGATAATTCGGTGAAAACCGATTCTGAGTAGAGGCAGTCTAAATTTTTGGTCACCAAACAATTTGAATAATTTGTTTAAACAATAAATTTAAAAAGTATTGAAAATTTAACAAATGTTCGTATTTATTTATTAGTTCTGTTTATTTCATAAATGTCTACTTTTGATCCATCAGAGTACAGACTAGATCCAAGTTTGTACTACAGAAACCTTCCTTTGAAGTGAGTGGAGCATTTTTTTTACTAGAAAAAGTGTCTACTAATACGAAATAAAAAATACATCTTAGTAAAATCAATACTTAATTCTATTCATCACTATGCTCGGAACTTAAAATTTTAAACATGTATAAAAATAAATATTAAAATAATAGCCGAGGAAGAGTTATCTCTACTTATATTATTCTGAATAATTTTGCCACACCTATATGTGCTTTGATTGACAGCAGCAGTGGTGTTAGTTCCGGTGTAATGCGCTGCTGTCTGTAAATGAAAAAAACAGACGATGATCTCCGTAGGTGGTAAAAATAAAAACGAAGATACATGCTAACCGAACAACCGCGTTAATATATTGTATAATAATTATGATTACTATCTGCGGTAAACGTTTTTCTCCTTCACACTTGCTTTTAAATTTTTAATACGATATAATTCGCAGAAATAACAACCGTTTTAATATTATACGCCATAAATGTATGGGTATTTTTTTTTGATTTCTTAAAAATCGTTTTTCCAATCGAAATTAAATATGCGCATAATAATAATAGTATAACCATACTGTACCCACCTACCTAATGTATGATAATATTATATTATAAAATATCATATTTTATAGTTTTGGCGAAGTTCTCTGTTTTAAAACAAATTTATTCGTGTACGGTTCGACTACTTATATATATTGTGGTGTTGTAGCGCATATAGTTCTTATATATGCACTCCATAAAACGCTGTATTATTATTAAAATCGTGATTTCTAGAAAACTACAGGCGAGTCTCTATTATTATTATTATTATTATTATTACAATGCCTCAACACCGAAGTTGTCCGAAAACCTAATGTTATAAACATGACAGTGTGGTTTATCTTAATTCGCTGACTTGTTAATTACAAACAAATTAAACGCAAAACCATAATTAACCTGTCAAATAGTCTTATTTAATACTTTTATAACGTGTTCATTGGGCATGCACGGTTTTCACAAAATCACCTTGTTCTAGAGGTTTTTTTTTAATCTCAGACGTAGTAGAGTATGTAAGATAATTTTTTTTAAACTCATTTTATCCGTGTCAAACGTGACGGAGGGAAATAGCATTTACACTCATACGTATCTAGTTAAATCGCGGGGTCTAAGATTAATGATTCCAATTCGGAGCCCGTCAATATATTGTTATGCAGTTGTTGACGTGTTAATAATTATGCTTGGCCAATTTACTTGACATATTATAATGTTGTGCTTTAGTTGTGTATATAATAGGTATATAAATATATGTATTGTCAATAATAATAATAATGAGACGTGATTTTTTAACTGGTGATGTCCTTCGGACGTTTGTGAAAAATTGAAAAAAAAACAATACTTTAGTGACAATGATTAAATAAAACCAGTAACTCTGAAAATATATTAGCAATAATAATATGTGGTAATATTATTATCATCTACATGCTATTACACCTACTCGCTGTCAAAAATAATCGTTTTTAGAATAGAGATATTTCGTGGGCTCGTTGTAGACATTAATTAGCACCTGTGCACAATCGATAATCTATTATATATATGCCTTAAAATATAACACGCGATAAACACATGCTTCTGTCATTACACATAAAAGTATACATTATTCTTAAAACAAATTCAAAACGTAACTGGTGTTGCAGTGCATAATATACAGTTAAGTTTTTGACGGTTTTAATAAAAAAATACATCATTTATTTGTGTGTGTATTTTAGCTAAAATAATACTACTTAAGTATTCATAAATTGACCGGATGATACCATTTACCTTAACGAGGTTTGTCACGGGAATTGAACCAATGTAGGAAATACCAAAGCCGGAACTATAATAACTGTTATGTTATTATGTACATAGAACGTTCTCTCACAAAACATATTTTTTTTGTTTACTAAAACAAATGATATCTTTGAATAAAAGATAATTATAGCATAATTAATAATGTACGAATCTTATTTACATATATATTATATATTTACATGCTTATAATAATTGTTCATGATTTAAATCATTTGCCAAACGTTGAAAATTATAGATACATTTCCATATTGCGTTATTCTAAAGAGTCGCGATATTATATAATATTTAATTTAATTT
Organism: Aulacorthum solani; assembly: GCA_008528875.1. Classification (NCBI taxonomy): domain Eukaryota; kingdom Metazoa; phylum Arthropoda; class Insecta; order Hemiptera; family Aphididae; genus Aulacorthum; species Aulacorthum solani. The sequence goes on along the minus strand of PVMI01065934.1, from coordinate 6,972 downwards.
GTGAACCGATGTTTAATAATAAGAAGAAGAACTCAGGAATTTAACCGGATTGGATCTGATGCGGATGTACTCGTAAAATAAATTTTCTTTTTGATTTCCATTGGAGTGATAGTGCTACTATACTCGTATGTTCTTGTGTACTCGCAATTTTATTCGACAACGACAAAACGATTAAATGAGAAATCACGACTGCTGCGCTGGAGCCAAACATATCAATTCGATATTGTTTTTTTACACAGCATTTTACAAGGTGCAAATACAATACAATGTACATGGGTTGCATACTGATATAGTGCAAATACGGAGAGAGTATAATATTATAGCGTATACAACATACATATATATATATATGTATTTATGTACAACTGCGCAGCAGCGTTATATCGTCGTCGGAGACGACATGTGGTAATGGTCGTTTGCGATAAATACCTGCACACACACACACACACACACAAACAGATTTATATTGTTTATGATATCGTTGGAAAAGTTCTAAAACAGGCAATAAAAGAGGACGTGTATACGACGCGGGCAGTGACGATAAAACACAGACGTGTGTGTGCGTGCGTGCGAAAAATACGGCACCGGCTACGGAATTCCGGTCTTAAAATGTGTCTTGTCGTCATCGTAGTAGTAGTATATACAGGGTGACTCATCGAGATAGTTCACCCCTTTTCCCTTCAATAGTGTATTTATTATAAGTATCTGATATTAGACATTTTTGTGATTTATTTGAACCACTTAAAGGGTGTCCTGTGAAGTCTCAACTTCTGTTTTTTAATTAAGAATCCACCACTTTCTACTAGGTATAGTTTATTTAACAGATTATTTAAACCTCTAACCGTTTTGTGTATTTAGATACATCAAAATCATAATTCGAGATAATAATTTTAAAGTTGTTCAACTTTGTGGGTACCTATGGTAAAGATCCTTATGATAATGAGTTTGGAAGGTATGAATGCATTTTGATTTGAAAATTGTAGTATACATAATGCATATTAATGTAGTGTCATATATGTTTTTTAAAAATGGTCCAAGTATAAGATTTCATAATATTATCTTTTTATTTTTTCAGTAAAACTTTTAAAGGACTTATATTAGGTAGCATAGACATTTTACTGACTATAAGAAACTACTGGTTCAAAATTTGAATGAGGTACATCAACGTTTTCAAAACAATATGTCCATTAAACAGTTTACAGTAAAACAGTAATCGGAATCGCAAAACAAAATTTTGTACAGGACCCTAACCATAAGAATACCACTAAAAATTCTCAAGAATTTTAAAACATTAAAATAGTGTTATTGAATACCTATATTTAAAAATTCCGAAATTCCGAATTTGAATAAATTCATCGTAAAATGGATAAAAAATAGGTGGTGAGCATGCTCGCTGAATCACCCTGTATATCGGGCAACACACACACACACACACAGTTGAGACGGTATGGAAACGCTGCAGAGCTCGGCCCCGTTTGTCCGCGCGAGATTTATACCACGTCGACGGGCGACGGATGACAGCAGCAGCAGCAGCAACAGCGATACAATAATAATAATATAACTGCAGCCATCTTACCTATAGTCCACCCTATCTATATGAGCTCGCTTGTACGTGTATAAATCTTCCGACACAATCGAAATAGTCGTTATTCGACGACTCATTGTTGTTGTCGTCGTCGTGCCCGGCGTATTTATTCGAATATTATGAAAATCCGACTCTCGCTCCACCGCCCCTCCGCCGCGTGTGCAACTGCAGTATAGGTACATATCACAACTCGAATAATTATTGTTATTGTACATCGAGCCTCGTCTCTAACCACGCAATATCTACATTGTATGCGGGGTAATCTATGACGTACCTTTTATCAGACACTCGCATTAGGTACTTCAGAAAAAATTATTTTTAAATCTTTTTTGTAGTCGTCGTTACAAGCACCACTTCTAGAGAGAAAAAAATGTATTACTATTTTTTATCGTTATCTTTTTACTCTTTTGAATCACAACATACATTTTCAATATCATATTCCTAAGTAAAATATTATTCGAAGTATTTTGAAGTGTACAAAAATCAAATTTTAGACAAGTAGTTATTCTTAGTAACCGATACGTATTTAAAGTTTAGATGGACAGAGTAGTAGATTAACATTTCGCTGGACACTCCACTCCGCTAACCTTTTTTTAAATACCTACTCATATTATGTAATTAAAATTTTGACTTTTATTATACATCAAATTATCTATTGGAAAATATATTCTACATTGAAATTAAATATTTAAAATGTACTATATTATCATATAAAAATTTAATTCACAAAATTATATAAATGTATAGATTTTTTTGGAGAAAAATCGTTTTTTTAACGATCTCGAATTCTGTACGATAAATGTTTTCAGAAACTTTAATAATATAGTTTTAAAAATAAGGAGTGCCTTACGCTGAACTGATCACCCAGTATATTATAATATGCGTATGTTATAATATAAGTATATTATTATTTTTATTATTTGACCGTTCCCATTTCGTGAATGCCTTTATATACCTATATATAGGTGCTGTTGCCGAAACTGTTTTTTCTCTAACCCGTCTGCACGCGCATTGTTTCGATACCGCGCGGAATATTATATATATATTACACATATGTGCGATGTGATTTTTGCAGTCACTGTTTGAATAATTTCATTTCCATTCGATTAAAATAATAATATTGTATAGGTACAGTGTTGCGTATTATATACTCCATTATATCGTCAAATCGTGTTCAATTGAACTTTCAAGACGTACTTAAAATAATATAGTTATTGCTATTATACATTTATACATATTATTACGTAATAGCATGAGTAAACATTTGTGCGAAACGACGGACCGTCGTCGTCGTGTGTTGTTCATTTCCATTATGATAATACCATAATGTATTATATTATTATATTATGTTTAACTGTCATTAACGTTAAAATATATCGGTAAACGATTTACTAACGAATAATTATGCAAAAATATGCAAATTACAATTGGCCTGCGTATGTATATATATATATCACATATATACATATATATGTATAACATATTCTAAACGTGTGCGTGCACCTATGTATAATATGTGTGTAGGTGTGACTGAAGCGCTTAGTGCGTAAGGCCGTGCGAAATGAATATTCGTAATCGATTTCGGACGTTTTGCAATAATTACTATATATAACATGGCGCTACCTATATATTTTATAATCGACCCGAAATTATTCCTCGGATAGGTCGATTACATATTTTTTTGTTCCGTAACACGTAGTTGAAAAAATCACATCGGAGTCCACAACGCCTAATTTATGCGTTTCTATATACTCGTATAATATAATAATATGTCTACATTATTATAATAATACGGATCGTTTGATCGTTTTTGAAGCGAGGATGGTGCTGCGTATAACTATTTGGCGTGTAGGCGGTAGCGTAATTTCGAATGTAATCTTCACAAAAAATATAAACAAAAAACCACTTGTAACTTAATAAACTCATTAAATAGTTTATTATCTATTTCACACTTCTTTAGACCCACGATGTTGACTAAAGTATCACTACAGTTATTGCCGGATTGGAGATACGATCTCGTCTGATGTATGTATAAGTAAAGGTACATGATATTGCGCGTAGGAGTCGAGCAAATTTTTTTTTGCAACAGCAAGCGTGTCTCGTACGACTATTTAGTGTATACTATTATACAGTTAGTATATATATGACTTTCAGTTCTCCATCTTCGTAGTCAGTTGAATATGCGTATATATTCCCATCAAACATGATGCCGATGTTTATCGCAATACGAAATTTTATAATAAAATAATTATTATTATTAACTACTAATAAATCATATTTCTAATGGGTAATGATATTTGGTTCGACATAATATTAGATATGTATATACTTTTTTATACCTCTGGTTATAACCAGACAGAACGCACATACAGTTCTGTGTACAACACGACAACTACGGTCATGGCCACTCATGTGCGCGTTACACTCCCTTGTGCTTTTTTATTATAATATGTATCGGAGACTTTAACGCGTTATCATGAAAAAAAGGTTGTATACCTAACCTACGCTAAGATTCTACGTTTGTCAATTTATAACATATATATACCCATATATAATTAGAACTGTAGTTATATTATTCCACACCGTTTTAACGTTCATACCCTTACCATTCACCATACAAACAATGTGTCGTCAACTTAACGGCCTACCGTTAAAGTCTGCTGCAGTGCGGTATATTTAAGACGTATAATATTATAATAATATAACCAGCTAGCTGCAGCACGATCTTCTGCAACTCTTGTTCTTGCCTTATAAATATTCCAATACAACAGTATTTTTTTGCGATATAGATAATGATAATGGATATATTATAAATTATAATATTATAATACTAGGTACACTATATTATCATAAATGTCTTGAATTCGCAAATCTCAAAGTAATCCACATATTGCGTTGGTTTAAACGTATTTATATTATAATATTAATATTTTTTCATATGTATAATATGTTTAGATAGATAATCATCTTCGAAGTCTATAAAAAAAAAATGATCGGCCAATTTAGTTTTTCGCATTATAATAGGTACCTACGCCTTACACAAAACCACGTTGTATAACACGTATTTTTATATGTGTATATATTATACTTTAAAAATATTCGTACACGAAAACTATAGATATTCTTATTAGGTATTTTATAGGTAGGTACCTAACTGAAATATTTATAATAAAGTCACATATTTTAATATGATATTTACAATAAAAACATGTTTACGTGGGTTCCTGTTCTTGGCAAAAAATCGTATTAAAATTAAATACATCATACTATAATGTCATATTTTTATAAATCCAATACAATACGGTGCAGATAAATGTCTACTATAAACGGTGTGCACGCAGGACATTTGAAAAACCCGTTATTTTGCCGACCACTCACCGTATAGGCTGTAGTATAAGTATAAAGAGTTGTGTGCATGAAAAAAAAAGTAATAATATTGCGAGAATTTTTATATTATATACGAACGTCGCTGTAATTGTACGGATTCGAAATTATTAAGTATAATATATTAAATGCCAATGATGCGTTTCTTGAAGAGTGTAATATATATTATGATATTATTTCGAAATGTGAAACAAAACACACATTGAAAACGATTATTATGCGTTATTAGTGTCTAGTGTTGACGTGTACCTATATATACCGACTAAAATATTATATACATAGCGACCGTGCATGACATGTACCTACCAGCTTTAATGCCCGGTACACCCGTTTAAACATAATATACAATGTATAGGTACATGCGTATGTATATAGTTACCTAGGTAGGCACATGTAATTGCGGTCGACGTCGATGGTGAGATGCGCCGCTGTCGTATAGGCCGTTTGAATGTAATTGCCCTGAAAAGACTGATCTCGTTTCCTATAGTCTACGAGAGAGAAACAAACACACTGAGAGANNATAGAGTGAGAGGGAGAGAGAGCCTATATAGCGTACCCACAATGGTGGCATTGACGTAATTGCCCACATCGCCGACCCATAGTGCTGGTATGGACAACATAATAATAAATAATACAATCAAAAAAAATAAGAATATTATTAATACAATTTTAAATAGTATGTTATTTTAGTAGGTATGTGTCGAAATATGCTCGCAGTCTGCGCACAGCTAAAATAACGAAACCAACGCGTATTTATCCGGCAAAGCGACTATAAAATATAAATTGTAAATATTATTTTATCAATAATGGTTTAACATAAATTCGAGTGGTATCACTTATCAGCTGTCGTTTTTGTAACCCAACGCTTGGTCTGGTATGCTCGAATAGCGTATACGTCTCGTAAACGAAAATCTGTAGGTATGTATAGATTATTACGTGTGCATAATATCCCTAAAAATAATCATAATATAACGAAATAACAAAATAAATTTATCACCTTCTTGGTGCGATAAGCGTAGGTATACCCATACTGCATAATATACAATATTACGTGATTCTTATTTATCAACGACTATAAAACCACACATGGTACGAAAACACGTGTAGTCGAGTAAACCGTCGTGTGTTGGAGCTTTATAATTTATACGAACACATATTTATTTATACCTCCCCTTATGTTTAATACCCGATTATGATACCTATATTTAATCGGCTTTTACTTATCTCCTTTGCAAATCGAAGAGTGACAGACGACTCGGTATTATCGCACGAAAGTCGATAAATGGAGACACATTGACGATGCTCACCTTCTCTCATCCTTTCTCAAATTAACTTTAGAGTTTCCGTCAATTCCTCTAGACCATATTATATTTTTCCCTTTGTCATTCCTTTCCATAATACTGATTATTATGGTAAGAATAATAACCTGCTGCAAATGCGTCTGGCCAATGAGCACCCCATCCCACTCCTTAGAGGTATTATTATAATATAATATAATATAGATAATAGTATACTCATAAATAATAATACATAAAACCCCCACAGTCTATTAAGTTAAATTTTTCTGCAGATTTAATTTTATGTGTAAAAATTGTACAGTTTCAGGACATCATGCTCGCTTGTTAATAATAAATAATAATTTATACCTACATGTATTATAATTGTATTGTACATTTTATTATCCGTTTGTGTATAGTACGTGTGTGGTCAACTGTAGCCGTCCATTTTAAGTATTCGTTATTTTATAATATATACGCATACATAATATCTCTTGTGCGTGTATATAATCTGATTAACGTCGCGTAGTCGTAATAGTATAACACATATTATAATATGCTTACATATTTCTTATTTTCTGTTACACAAACTATAAGTATATATAGATTTATTCCGAGTAGAATATTATATTATTATGTATAGGGTATCTTCCACCATGTGTAATTATTTTACAGTCATATTACACGACGTGTAGGCACATCAACAATATACATGAATATATATAT
>PVMI01065928.1:0-18266 GCA_008528875.1 Aulacorthum solani | reverse complement strand
CATTTGGCAATAAATATGTCATTAAAAAAGAAAATATCAATATAAAATATCATTAGATTATATTCAGTAGGTGTATCAACAGCTTTATTTATGAATAGAATTATTTTTATTTCAATAATATTCGAGTATTGTATTATATTATTACCCTCAATAGTAGTCGGCCCTCGCAGCCAGCCAAAACACCAGTTACATCCTTGTTGGTGTAATGGCTTACATAGGTATTATGATGTATTATTGCGATGTTACTTTTTTCTGCTGTTAAAAATTAAAACACAATATATTTCTTAAATTAAGTTGTTTACCGCACGTTTTTAAAAGTGCTCCGTCCTTGTTCTCAATAACTCGGTGTTTAATATTGTAAAGGATAATAATATTATGCGTTGGTGGTATCGAGTATAACGATAATTGTTATCCAGTCCAGTGTCTGCACTAATATGTTTGTGTCGTAAAAACGATCTGATTGAAGTCTGAGTGTAGGTACATGTACCCAAAAAAAAGGGTGGGCAAGTCGCAAGTGGATACCGCTCTGCTATGTACAGTTGGTGTCTAGACTCTATAGAGGAGTAGCCGTAAAGCAGTAAAGAATATGTTAAATTTGAATTTCACAATATAAAAAAATTTAATCATCGTATTCGAAAAAAAAAACGATTTTGAACGAAGACGGTCTGTCAGCCAATAATATTACTAAATGGCTTAGGTATATTTTTTGATATTATTGTGATTAAAAAATTTATTTTACTATTAGGCATTGTCGTACTACAGTAGGTTAAATTCATTTTAGTCGAAAAATTGAATTTAAAAATGTCATTTTGTGTATAAAATATAATAATATACTGTAAACATTTCAAGTACACTTGAATTATATTTTTGAATAATAAAAAAGTAATTCAATTTGTTATGCTTGATTTTAATATGTAATTTCGTCCAAATTTGAACTTAAAAAATTATAAAAAAAATGTTGACTATATATTATTAATGTTTAGAAATAGATATTATTGTAATAATGTGTGGGGGTCTTGTATTCAATTTTCAAGAATTTTAACCGAAAAAATACAATTTTATTGACATCTATTGAAAAAAAAAACTAAAAAAATTAAAAATATCAGTAAACAGCTCAAAAAGAGTCAAAATATTTTGAAAATTTTATCAAGTGTATAAATGATAAAATAAATATTTGGAGTAAGTTTCAAGTACCTGGAGTTGTTTGATTTTGAATTACAACAAACTATCAACTAAGAAGATTGCTCTACGATAAATGAAGTGAATGCTGTGAAAATTTGAGCTTCAAACTCTCGTAAAAATTAATTTGACTTTCCTTTAAAAATTTTTTTTTTGACAAACTTATGAGGAACCTTCTATTAAATTTTAACATCTTAAATATAAAAAGAAAACATTTTATGAATTCCAAATACAAAATATAAATCATAAAAAATTATTGTGGATTCACACTCAATTTTTTTTTTAATTTTTACTTACAAAAACTTATAAGAAACCTTGTAATAATTTTTCAAGTTTTCTGACCGAACAAAAATATTTTTATCGACATTAATTTTAAAAACTTATAAAAATCGAAAATGTCTTATACCTATAACTTATAAGCTATATGAGGCAAAATATTTAAAAAATGAATAGTGAATAGAAAATGCTTATATAAACATTCAGTGAAAATTGTATGTATCAACGGCAAGTTTCTATAGTTACCCAAAAAATCAAAATCGATTTTGTCAAAAGTTGATTTTGCTTAAAAATCTCAGTTCTTCTTTATTTTTATTTTTATTATTCCCACCGCTTTTGAAAAATATTGGGATTTTTTGAATTTTTATCCCCAAAGTACCAAGACTAAATTGGCTTTCCTACCAGACAAGATGATGAAGTAGACAATTTTTAGTGTCTCAAAAGATCCGTTAATTTGTCGGTTTACAGAGTTTCATAGTGGTATGGTTATAAGGTATCAATTTATCGTTGACTATGTGATAATTTATACCACATAGGAAAAGGAAAATTGTACCTATGGTATAACTGTATAAGTGTATAACTCATAACTTCAAGCTACTGCAGCTTATTATATAAGTTTTTTTGATCGTGTGGTTACCTATTATAGGTACACAAACTATTGGCATTTACTGTGGGTGTTTGATATTCAGTATTCATATATTTTATTTTGGTTTCACATATAAATAGATATGACCGAATAAATATTACTATATAACCGCATAATAATACCACTGTGATGTAGTCAAAATACTTTTTGGTTATTTGAAGTATTTTTAAAGTTTTTATATTTCTATGTATTTCTTAATATTTTGTTTTTTGATTATTAATTTTAAGGCTTTGAATCATTTGTTTGGATACAATTAGTAAGCATTATTTTCATAAACAAACATATTTGTGAAAGTTGTATAAAAGTAAGTTATATATTGTTTAATTGTTCTGTTAAAATTAATAATATAATTTATGATATACTTTAATGATTTAATAGATATATGTAGGTACATTTATACCTATATAGAAAATATCATGGATATAAGACTATGAACTAATTAGAATATCTCATGTAATTTAATTGCTTTATTAAACCAGTCCCTCCACGCAGAAATACATTTATAGTGCTTCCCAAAACAAACGTAGGCCGCAGGCATCTAAATTCAAAACCAAATTATCAACAACCGATAAGCTCATGTAGTCATGTCATATGCATAATATTATAGAACCTTTGAACACATCATATGCAGATTAATACAAAACACGTCACTACGGTTATTGTGAATTATATACCTAGTAATAATGTTTATAATTATAGCTACACAACTAGATAAGAGTACCTATTGGAATTGAACATTTAGAAAAATACAAAAAAAGGTTTTTATAACATATAAAATAAAAATAAATACAATTAATAGGTATAGGTAAGTACCTAATATGAATGTACGATAAGTTACTCATTTCTTAAATAATGGACTTTATAAAATGTAAATAAAAATGATAAACAAAGCAATTTTGTAATTCGTAGTTAGTACGAGTACCTAAATTATTCATTAAAATTATATTTATTTATTGATCATTATAATATCTATAATAAACTTATGAGTTATGGTTAACAATATCTTATGTAGGTACTTAATAATATTTTTCTATAAGCATTTCAATAATATTCCATTTGGATGGTTGAACTAATAAACTATTAATTATTATAATAATGAACAATTGTATTAGAAACTATGGTGGTACAAAATTGCAAAACACTAAAGTGCAGTCAAGTCCAAAAATCAAATCTGACTCGAACGTTACTATAAATGATTGAAAGGTTATCAATTTCGCATTTTCGCATACTTTTGTATAATAGATTTAGTTAGGTTCTTTTTATAAATTATTTATTTCATAATAATATACTGTTAAATGGTATTCTAATCTCATTAATCATTTTATATTAATGATAAACTGTGTAGTGCGTTATGTCATAAATCTACACATTGTTATTTGTTATTAAATTTGTATACTTTTATGAACTTAATCTAATCTGGTTTTCGATATTACACAAATAGTATCATATTTTAAGGAATGCACAAAAACAGCACAACACTTTATTATCAATGCCTACGTATAATTGCGTAGGTAACTAAATAATAATTATATCGCATTCAAATTTTTAATTACTTCTAAGTCCAACAACATATGTGATGACGACTGACAAATACGCCCAGCTGAATCAAATGTCACTGTAACAAATTTTACCTGAGATAGTATACGTAGATATTGGACAGTAAACACCTCAGGTTTTCATAATTATACACAACTGTCCGAAGAAATTGTAAAAGATGACATTTCAATAAAAATAAGCAATTGATTTATTTATAGGTCATAGGTTCTATGCTATGTGATGACGGGATGTATATGGATGGATTATCGAACTCAAAAACTCCGAAAGAATCTACACTAATTTTACTATATACCCGAAAAAACATTAAAAATGCATGTCTTTACCTACGCATGTAAAAATACTTGATTTCGTTGTTTGAAACTAAGAAGGATAGGCGGATAGCTTACAACATACCTGGTCAATTCGAAGTGTTTTTTTATTCACCGTAATCCATCATAATAAATTTAAAAAAGAAGAATAACAAACCCAGTTTGATTATGTGAAACAAATATTTAAAATAAAAAGTAAAAACCAATAGCTATATTAAAAACGTGTTACAACTTACAAAATATAACTTCATTAAAAATTATAATACAATATCGACTTATTTACGTAAATTCGTAATTCTTTTTTCGCTACGTAATATTTCGACGGTTCTGTATTCGTTCGTTAAAGTGCATGTCGCATGATACTATATTATTAGATCACCATCTGTCATAGCCAATGTAGGTACTGAATACACGATAATCTGATCACGCCAAGTCTCTAATAATATTATGTCTCTATAATATTATTACTAAAATCAAAATTCCATTAAGATTTCATCTTAAGTTTCTAACAGTATAATTTTCGATAGCAAAGTGGTTATTATTTGACAAAGAAAATCCTTAGTAAAGATTATTTATTATGTGAAATATTTTTCAGCAAACGATTTCACATTGATTGACAATATAATGCTTGTAAAAATTATAAAATTAAAAAAATTCACTGATATGCAGATCAATTTTCAAATATTATGCAGTCAGTTTGTTTTTAATTTCATCGTTTCACAAAAAAATTGATATCTTACCTTTTGAGTAGGTAATCTATAACCAGCACAAAAAAACTAAATTCAAGAAGCCCCAAACCTAATTATGATTTATTATCCATAAAATATAACAGTTCTGAGCACAGCAGTTCATCGGTAGGTACCTATACCTTACGCGACATAATAAATTATAATGATAATAACAATATACTGTTGTCATCGTTCGCGTTACAAAAATGCATTATACACTGTTGTATGCTTTGTTATATGCCTATTATATACGTTGCACTGTTCCAGCAAATGCCGCAGATATTGTGTCGTCATAAATCGTGTAATAGTCGTATGCCATCCGAGCGATCGAGTTTGTGTACAGTCATCGTCGTCGTGCGTACCTATTATAACACCATCGACAGCCGAAGAGCAATAAATCGAAATAGACAGTATCTATGTACCTACCTACCTATAAACCCATTAGGCCAGATTTCCCGGCGTTCCGAGTTGCCCATCAACTGTCCGACGCAGTGCCATAGACAGGAATATAATATGGGGAGGGGAACTACTGCCTAGTGTCTACTAATCTATTAGTAGTTTAAAATGTTTATGAATAAATTCACATACTTTCTTTGTTGTAAGGTTGATGAAAGATGTTGGGACGGGGTTGTCTGTTGCGCCAAGGAAAAGGCGAGAACCTAAATTTTCCTTGTCTAAAGGGCCCTCGTCCAAAACAGAACTAAAGGTGAGAAAAAGTAGCCAATCGGCAACAGCCCAAGAAAGGTTTGACACGAAAATTAAAATAAATTAAGATTGAATGTATTCGACAACTATTTTAAAAGTGTATTATAATGTTTTCTTTCTAATATTACATGCAGTCATTGTCATTATATTATTATTAATTATTATCATTGTATATATTGTTATAGTGACAATACTACAAGGTACAATACCAATTATTGTAAAATTTAGTTTAATTTTAGTTTTTTTATTAGTCTTTTATTGCTCACAATTTATTATTCGTGTAAATACGACTGAATGATTATAAAAATCTCGGTAGGTCCTAAATGTGAACGCGTATGGCCTAATAGCTTTAGTTCATCTCTATTCCTTGCCTTAAAAACAATCGAACCTAGTGATAATTTCAGTGTTTTGATCTTCACTATACATTCAAGTCTGGAAAAAATAAAATATGTTGTATTTGGGAGAATTTTCCAGTTTTTCGAAAAATACTAAGGAAGGTGAGGTATATTTGAATTCTGTATGTTTCACTATTCGTACACAATGACATTATGTCTATGTACACATGATTTCTAATGATTACAAATTACAATAGTTAATGATTTATAAACGTAAATATTACCCTTAGGACACGATATTTAATGAATAATAGCACGTCGTGCAGGAACACGCTGCTAGCAGATATTTTGTAATTATTTCTTTAGCTCTATCGCATCGCGAAATCTGCTGTGCATATTATATTAAATTGCAAGTCAGGTGTTGGCGCAAGTCTATACCGTGGTACAGACTTCAGACCACAAAGGCGATCCTTATTATTTGACTGCAGTAATAAAGCAATAATATAATGCTTTTAGTGTTGTAACATAGTAACATACCCGGTAGGTACATGATACACCATGTGTGCATTATATTATTATTATAGCCGACTTGTGCACGTATGTTTTGTTCATTGTTTCAGGCAAAGGAGGTTTGTATATTGTATAAATTATTATAAAATTTAAAAAAAAAAAACAATAACCGTTTTTGTTGCACGATGGCGATGGCTAAATGCCACTTTACTTGTACATAATAATATATTATATACGTGTATAACAACTATATTATCCTGGATATCTATAGGTACCTTCAATCCCTAGTAGTACCTACCTCTACAGTTCCACTCGAACTCGACGGTATACCTGTCAATTTCCATGTATATATAAAATATTATATACCTTATTTATATATATTATTATTATTATATTATTATATTATGCACTTCATCAACCGGTCAATGCGATAAACCCGCTCCGCCGTTTACACCGTCAGCAATTATCAGTATAATATAATTATGTTTTATAAAGTGCATATTTTGTGGCAGTGGAAGCCAGGGTCCCCGTCGGTCTTATTTTTTAATTATTTTTATTGATTGTATGTATCAGTACGTCCATACTGCATATACAAGTACATAATATATGAGTGCGTCAGTACCTATGATATTATGTCATTAGTATAATATAGCGATAGAAATTATATTTATTAATATTTTTTATTAACCCCCTTTTTAGAAATCCTTTTTACTCCACTGTTATACTATCGAAGACGTAGATATATTATAGGTATTATTATATTGATAGTGGTGAAATTTGGGGAGGGGGGTTGCAAGGTGAATGTATTTGCCCCTGTTTGGTTTTAAAAGCAGCCCAGTAATGTGGTTTTTATCGTTTATAACAATTATTATATTTTATTAGTACAAAAACATGCCTATTTTTATAATATTTTGAGAAAATATTATACTGTGCTAAGAAATTATTGTCACAACGATAATTTGGTATCTAATAATTATTAATAGTTCGAATATATTTAGAAGTGTGCGGGAATGAGCATGGCTTACGTTGGTATATACTTTGTGTCTTTGAAAATATTATATATGTATGTGTAATGTGTATGCATGTGTGTATGTATAAGTGAGTTTTGTGTAGGAAAAGGAACATATTGTTGTATTAATTGTGTGTGTGTACAACAATAATAATAAATAATAATTAATATCATAATCCCATATAGTTTTATTCTTAAAATCTAGTATTAAGTCAATTCTAAAAACAACAACTGATAACTCTTATTTAATATTTATTATTGATTTCAGGCTTTTTTGTAGCAGTTGTGTACGGTGTACTGTGTTAAATTTAGATTAATATATTATTAAAGCTAAATTTGTTTTCTATTTGTTTCCATTAAACTGTTTGTGTGGACAAATGTCTTTTGTTAATCAATAACAATTGTCATAATAGTTTACAGAGGTTTAATTTGTATGTACAGTTATTTTTTTATAAAGTATCTGCTTCATTATATTTGCAAATGTTGCTTGTTTCTACTTAATTAATGAACATGGTTTTAGAAAAACGTAATTAGATATTCGCTCACAAGAGAAGCGAATGGTCTTTTTAAGACACTCATCTTTTGGGCTGGGCAAGACTTTTGAAAACTGAAATGAAGCCACTGTGGTATGGATATATTTTAGACACAGAAGTTTATACGACAACAATTTCAGAACAATTATCCACCAAATAATTTTTCGAGTAATTTTTAGTAGAAAAGGAGGTTCTCATTTGAAAAATGGAAGTTTCTATATCCCCACATGATGCATGGCATTCTTTAAGTGGTACTAAAATATGGTCTTTAAGGATATTTAATAGTTCCAACAATCAGATTTTGAATAACTACATTATTGAAGCAAAAAAGGGGGTTAGCATATTTAGTGAATCACCTTGTATACATTATAGGCACTACATAGATTATAGGTGTTTCATGTATTCATGTATATAATCACCTACAAAATAACGACTTACGCCGGTCGCTGTGGTTGTGGAGGTGGCAGTAGAGGTGGCGGTGTAGCCCTCGTGAGTACACGACACGGTACCTGTAATAATAATAATAATAATATATACCTACTCAATACTATACGCATTGTATATTATACTATATTGTATTTACAGCAATATAATACTATATAATATTATGTTATTTTGTCTGTTTTGGCTTTCGAGCTTATGGGAACGTGCTAGCAACAATATAATATTATATCGAGGTCTTGTGTACCTATATACTATTCAAACATTTTCTTTTCATTTTTTTATCAACGCACTCGATTGTCGTCGTAAAAACAATTTCTTCGAATAGATACACGAGTAGGCTCACACACACACACAAACGCGACGAGTAAAATAAAATATAAAAATAATGATGATTAAAATTATATATATAATGAACGGTGCCGGCGGTCATTGGCGCTCGGACCTCTTCCGTCTGCAGAGTGGGTAAGTGTGTGGTGCGCATACCGACACGAGTGCGAGAAAATCGGAAAATGTACAATTTTACACGATCGTGTGTTGTTTGCGTTATTCCGTGTGCCTGCGATTATAAATACCGCTACGACTATAACATAATATAATAATACAACATAACCATGCACGAAACGCCTAAAACGCGGCGTGTTACTATAATAGCGTCATCTACGCGTTGGTTCCCGATCGCCGGCAGCCGTCGGTTTCGACCGAAAATAATTTTCTCGTTTTCTCGTATTATACCTATTTTTGTGCCCGAATATCCGACCTAACTATATTTTTTCAACACCACCTCCTCCTCCGCCGCCGCCTTAACTCTCGAGACGGTCTCGTAAATGTGATATTATCACGACGACGACTGTGATTATGACGATGACGATGATAATAATAATAATAATAATAATAATTATTGTCAGCGGCCGAGACGATTTTATAATATAGGTACCACCGCCGCCGCCTCCGCCGCCGCCTAGCCAGTCGAATATCATTACGTCGTACCACCTACTTATATATTATTATTATTATACACAGTATACCTACCTATAGTACCTACCATTACCTATACACGTTTCGCGCTAGCCGGCCGGCCGTCAGTCGTACAGGTTTATTCGCATCGGTCGGAACGGCTCGTTGTGATTCATGGCGCACGATCGTCCCAGCGTAACACAATACCAATAACAGTATTTTAATCGTTATTGTTTTTTACTAATATCTTAGACGTATCCGTATCACGATACCTGCGCATTTGGATAACGTTCGACTTAGTGATGTCAGTCAGGTACCGTCCTCGATCTAGACGCTCGCCGCGGTACAAGTAATAATACGTATAATATAGTATATGGGTGCAGTGTGCGCTTCTGCTGCGATATCCACGACCGTCGCCTTCGGTACACAACATAAAGGGTAAGTGATTTTTTGTAGTTCATAAATTATAATATGGGTGATGCGGGGGGGAGCATCTATGTGAGTGCGACGCTGCAGAGTGTCTACATTTAGGACTCTATACGTTTAGAGCGTTTTGCACAACACTATGGTATGGCTAACTCGACAGAATAACAACAGGGTCTTAACGCTCGAACGCTTTTGACCTACCTTATTTGTACCCCTTTATTGCTAGAAATTCGTCTAATCGACGAATATAATGATAGTATAAAATATGTGTTATTCCCAGTAAATTTTACACGTATTTCCTAAAATAAACTAAAATACATACTTTTATACATTTTAATATCATCTATGATTTAATTTCATAAATCATAATAATAGTATTTAGAAAACCCAAGAAACCCAAGAATACTAACCTTATTAATACAAAAAAGGGACAAAAATAGGATTATGTCTTTATATTTTTGGCCCTATTTCCGTGGCCCTCTGTATAGGTAACATACTAGTACCTATGCACTTTTTTCGTTTATTACTTACCATTCCGCGCATTCTTCAACAAATTGACAAATACAGTATTGATAGGTAGGGTTTTCCGACATGAATCTTGTGGAATAATCGGTCGAAATGACTTTAAACGATAGCAATAATAGTCAATATATGCTATATTTTATCAAGATACCTAACAATACCTATGAGAGGTAGACGGGAGTTCGAGTAGTGTACGATAAACATGCTAAAACAACCAATATACAATTATCGGTTTTCGACGAGTAGTAATTGTCCTGGGGTTAAATATAATTTGTAGGTGATCATTTTCAGCCCTTCTAGCACCCTTGACAGGTATCTTATCATAGTTGTGTGTCCATATAACGTTAATACGCTGCTGCAATTCTAAACCAGATAAGCTTTGGAAATGTTTGGTAATCCACCATCGTTATTTGTTTCGCCTTATTATATAGTTTTCGGTCATAAAACTGTTCCATTAAAGTTTAACGCTGCTCTGTAGATAAAAATTAAACAAAAATGGGGTCTACACTTGATTTTCTGAATACTTACATCTGTTATTTTCAAAAAACTGCTAATTAAAAACAAAATATCATTAAGTGTATAACCATTAATCATGCCTTAACTAAACCATAACAATTTTTTGAGTAACCAAGTTCTACTCACAAACATTTCAAAATGATTTATCATATCGTTTTCAAAGATTTCGTTATCTTATACTCGCCTTGAATCAAATTTGTTTTCAAAATATGATTATTGATTATCCTCAGATACATCTGCGGAACCTTAACTGCATTTAATTCTGCATTAGCACACGGAATATTTAAGACAAACTATTCATATCACACGCACTCACACATTAGGTACATAAGCGTAAGCATGAGCTATATCAAATTTGATTTATCCGCACCATTGCAGATATTCTTATCGGATGGCCATCATAACACCTTTATTTTTATGTTCCTATATCATGTATATAATATGTATATTGTATATGTAGTATGAATTTGCTGCTATAATCGTGGAACTAGTGAATTTCCAACGCAACAGGTTTTCGGCAGAATATCTGAATACATATGATCATAACGTGTTTAGACTCGCCTTCGCGTGAGTGTATTTATATTACATATTATACGTGCCATATAATATGCAAAGCAATAAGGCTATACAAAACGTGTGGTAGGTCCTAGAAATCAGAACATCATGTAAAAGCGAATTTCGTGGTCGTTTGAGACGAAAACCAGTTCAGTTGGTCGTCATCGATGTGCAGCTCCACGTCTGCGGCTATACACATCAATACCACACACACACTTATACAATATTCCTACGTATAATATTATACATAATATATATAGAAAAAAAGCAAATTTGCCGATAGTCATTATATAGGTACTTGCTGTTATACAACTCCGTTCGAATATAATATTATGGCATTGCGTAAAATTGCCTCCGGCTCTCTGTACACTGTTTATTAGTGTATACTTGAACCACGTAGAACGACTTTATCTTATAACATGCTACATGCATAATACCCAGGTATAAATATATATACTTAATATATTATATAGGAATAGTGGGAACGAAGATAAAACCCGACCAATATTATAAGGGACGGCACATGGAAGTTTCGCCCCCGTGGCAATGCCTATTCAATTCGGTAGTTAATTAGGTACATATTATTTTACATTGGTTGGTATACATCTCCACATCTCCAACCATTTAAAATATATTGTTATATTATATAAGGTAACCTAACTATTGAACAAGCGCAAAACAAAACTTATTAGTGCGATGCTGCAGATTAACAAACACATTTTATTTCTTATCGATTTATTGCCACGTGTTAATATATATATAATATATAATTTATTAATATTGTCAATATTATACATTTTCAACCGCCGCAAAGCAACAGTGGAAATAAAACATTTGCAGCTCCGAAAAACTAAAAACGTATTAAAGACAGCAGGTTTAGGTTAGGTTAACCTACTCAAGGTCAAGCTAGTCTAACTTCTTTGATGCAGCGATGAGTATAAGGCAACGGTACCAATTGAATAAATATTCCTTGAACATTTTATAATGAGCGTCACATTGTACGATAAAAAAAAATCTTCGAAACAGAGCAATTAGATTAAAAAAACTGAGCAACTTTTTTCATTTTAATTTAATTTGTCTTCATTTAAAAAAATTATATTTTTAACTGCTATACCTATTCCTACTTATTTCTTTTTTTGAACTTTTGATGTATCTTATAAGAACTTGGTACCTATAAATAGTATACATTTATACTTATAAGTCCTATTTTAATCTTAATTAAAATGTTTCACAATTAATGGATACGTCCACACCAGTGCCGGGCTACACTTCAAAGTCAGTATTGGTCACTGAATATAATATGTCGTCATTGTGTAGCTTATATTATAATGTCGACTAACATATTGACATATTGTCATATTATCGTTATCATATACGTCCGCGATTGTAAAATGTTTTTCATGCCTATTGTCTAAGACCGATGTCTAGAGGAGATACAATTAAATCATGCGTACTAACACTTCACAGTCGCACTCATCCCAAATATTAAAGGCGTTCAGTGTATTATACTATTTAGATTTGTTCCACTGATCCACCTCGGGGATTAAAATTTGGTTTCGATGGCTCCTCCCCCAAATTTGATGAGCACAGTAGCCTGCCCTCAATTACGTAACTTCGGACAGCAAATAATTAATGTCTTACGATATAATCAAATTATATAATACTATCTCATCGTTGAGCTTAGCAAAGACTCCTGCTACCCGAGGGATAGTCACCGGGACGTAATTGTTAGACCACACATCACATATTATTATACGTTAACGAACGATTTTGTTCAATCAACAACTGTCCGTCAGCCGATGAAAATTTCCCAGCCCGATCCATCCATTCCAATTATTATTGTATACTAATATCAGAGGGTCTCGGCCAATCGATTCCTGCGCACGCCAACGTATATGGGCAAACAGTAGTTCGTTGCATCATCAACATCCCCCTCGGAGACGGGAAAAGGAAATCAAATAAAATCATCGTAATATTATATTTGCATAGCGTCCGGATAACTGAAATTGAAGTTTTCCACACGTCGTGTGATATATTTTACGGAACGTTGCGCACACGTCCGTTTCGCACTGCACCGTAAGTCCCGTCGGCGAGATATAATAATAAACGCACCATCCACCATAATGTATTTATATATAGGTACGCGTATGTACGAAAATTATTATTATCGACCAAAAAATACAATCAAGCCCGGAGCACACGATAATCCCATAACCCGAGTCGAACCAGAGCTGTTTCTTACTGCTTGATAAAATAATTATAATTGTAGGTGACTCTAATTGGGAGCGTTCTATAACAATAATATAATGAAATATCATGTATTGTATATTCGTGTACGTGCACAGTTATACACATATAGTTAATAAAACACATTAACGCGTTACACATCGCGGGTCTAAGAAAAATAAGACACTGGAACAAATATCTGCAGATAACAAAAAAAAAATGCTGCGGACAAATGTTAACAGTAGGTACATAGATATTATTATATACCTACTATACTTATTGTAATGGGTATACCTGTGTATTTTGTAACATTTAAACGTTGTAATTAATTTTATATTAATAAAATACAATATAGGTACTATTATATTACAATTAACAAAATTCCGAAACACAACTATCTCTTTATATTTAATTTATAAACACAATATTTTCTCATTATATTAGGTTTTTGCATAAAAAATATTCGGGTTCAAAATCTCAAACATTTTCTGCTCCAGAATGTAGTAGATACTGACAAGTTTTAAGTAGACACCTCAATCGATAAGTGATAATTTTTAATGTATACAGAATAATAATAATGTTGGTATTTGGAAAATATTTCGTAGTTTTCTATTATAGTGTTCTAGTCTAGACAAATGTATAAATATTTTATATTTTTTTCTGCTTTAGTCATCTCCTAATTTAGGTACTAATTTATAGTGAACTGTATATTGTACTGATGTACTGTGGCGAGCTATAGTGCCAAATAAGGCATAGGCTACAGCCATAATTTATAAGTAGAATATTATAGGTGGTCCTGTAAAATGTTGGTTATAAATACATTTTATATACTTACTTATTTATTTGCACCTTATAATAAAACAACAAAATAATAATATAGTATAAGTATCTGTATCGAGTCTATACCATCTCATCCTTAATTTATGTATTCATTCAAATTCTGATTTTTGAAATTGTTGTGTTCACGCAGAGACTAAATAATAAAATATTAACTAGGTGTTGGTTATTGCACATTTAAATTTTGAAATCGTCCAAGTTCTCGCATACCCCCATATTTTTTAATGTGACTAATAACCTGAATACATAATAACTCATTGGTATACTACTTATTTGAGTTTCAATTTTTACAATACATCAACTTTTTCAACAAAAAAAAAACTAAAATTTGCATAATTTCACTATAGATAAATAAAATGTGGGCGAATCAAGCAACTCTAATCTGTATTTTTATTTTTATACGAATTTATACACTATACTATATTACCTATATTCATTGTATATAAAGTCACTCAGACACTGAATATAGTTATTATAGTAAATAGTTATAGTTTCATGAATATTTTTTCGTTATCTGCTAAAGTTATTAATGAACACACATTGTTTGGTGTATTTTACTATAATACAATAACAATTACTAGTATTATCAAAAATAATAATATCTCAATATTACACAAATAATTATTACAGGAGTGCTCTTATCGTCGTGTGAGTAAATTGCATTTTATAGTAATTCGCAACAGCTACGTAAGGAAATACGTAATATATCTCATAGCATATACGTCTTACATGTACAATGCTTATACATGTCTGGAAACGTCTGGTGTGTCTGGTGTCGTTGGAGTCTGCGATCTTACTGAACGTGCTTGTAAACTTCCGATTTCCTATAATCGCAATTCGCAGACGTATATTTACAATATAATAATAATACATAATAAGAATTTGTGGCAAAAGTGTTTACTTAGTATCACGTACATGTGAGAGAATATCGGGATTCGATTTCGTTAAAATTTTTGTAGTTTTCGTAGTTGCTATAAAATATAAGTCGCAGACTTCAACATGTAGGTAGTATATAGTAATAAACGACTTAAAGTCGTTGGGTCTGCGAACTTACCCCCACTGCATCGTCATAGCTTGAGGGGATATCCATATCCCTCCCACCAAGTATTGTTCAAGGTTAGAAAGTTTACGCCCTTACGAAAATGTATGGAAAACACGTTGTTTTTACCGTAGATGCAAATAGAACAAAATATGTTTTGGAGAGACACAAGTCCTTAATAATAATTTAAAAATTAATGGGGGCTGTACCCACAACGCTCCTTATTCCAAGTCTATAGTTATCGGTTACACAAATACAAAATTGTATATTATGTATTTTTATTTTTATTTTAATAAAATGCGATGTTTTTTGATGAGTAAATCGATCACTGTTGGTTAGTGGGAGACGTGAGCATGCGATTTTGAGATTTATGGGTTTAGGCAAATCTTAGTTCATGGACGTGAGCAAGTATAAATCGTCATCATTTATCGACTTATCGTCTATTATTTATCAGTATTTATTAGTATTAATATATTGCTCTGTAGTCTATGGTTTGAATAAATATATTAAAAATTAAATTACCTATAAGGCTATAACATATTATAATTTACCTATAGGACGTTTCTAATCACATACCACAAAAAAATACAACAGTTCTTTCTTATCGTCTGTGTTTATATTATTATTGTTTATCATAAATAAATGTTGTGTCACAAAAAAAATATTTTTAATAATTGTAGGTGATTGAGTTTAATTTCTATAAATGGTATATCATTATTTATTATGCTTATTAGGTACTAATTACTAATTTCTGAACTCACTGCCCTATTGGTGCTGATGTATGTTATAGTAATATTTGATATACTATAAGTATCACTGTATCAATATCACTTTATCAGATGTTTATTGGTTATTATTATAGGGCTACAATGTACTTATACTTACTTACTACCTTATGTGAAATTTGTGTTTTGTGTATGCTTACAAAGGCTTTTTGTAGTTTCGATGTAAACATACAGCGTATTCCCTTTTTCTTAATTTAAATTTTTGTAAATGTGGTATATAATATGCAATAAACATGTAAAAAAATTATTATATCTAGAAAATAAATATGATTACTAACTACATATAAAAAAAAGTTAATTAATTAATAATAATTCATGATTAAATGATAATAATAATCATTTATCAAACTCAAAAGTTATTTCCTAATTCCAATACCTTTTGTAGTACCTCTTTCTTATTTATATGTTTTGCAAATATCGTATACATTCGCACATAACNNCATGTACCTAATATACATAAAAAAATGAATTGTGTTTAGAAATAAAATCTAACTACATATTACGAAATAGGTAAATTAATTAATAATTATCATTCTTCAGTCTCAAAAGTTATTTCCTAATTCCAATACCCTCTTTAGTAACTCTTTCTTAGTTCTCATATTTTTAAATATCGTACACAATAATATGTAATATAAATATAAAAATAATAATTATGTTTAGAAAAATAAATGTAATTAAATATTAGGAAACAAGTAAATTAATTCATAATTTTCAAAGTTATTTCTGAATTCCAATATCTTCTTTAGTCTAAAGTGTATAAATTACTTGTGTGGTAATTCATTGGGACACAGATGATCTATTATAAATACTAGTAAGTAGTATTTATAATTAATGATTAAGCCTACGTTTATAATAACTATCATAATTTTTAACTTGTAACAACATAATAATATAAATAATCTAATAATCATACTATATCATATTACACATCATGCACGACTAGGAAAGTTGTTAGAATCGTATACGTACAAATGCTTCATGTATAATATAAATATTGAAAATGGTCAAACTTTCGCCAACTTCTTTTTTTTTTAGAATTGGATAAGTTCTATTTATTATAGAGCGGCTTCACACGGGTTTGCGAAATTGGTGTTATTAAAAAGTCGAGTGTACCTACCTATACTATATAACGAATTCATTTACCGGTACACATCTCTCTGCTGCATATGCACAAGACTCGCATTCGCAGATAAATAATATGAAGCATATTATCATTATATTATGCGCCCGTAGAACATGTGCATGCGGATCGCATTATTATATCCGGTTGGCGCGACCCGGCTCTGTCGTCGGGTATACGCCCATCCCGGCCACTGCACATTAATAGTGTATTTATAACGATATTATAATATTATGTCTGTTCCATAGACCTATAAACTATGTGTATATAGGTTTGGTAATCTGAGTTTATATAGGTCTACGGTTTGTACGAGTATCGCAGCCGACCTGGCGCGAATAATGAATACAATCTGAGAACTGTTTTAGTCGTAGGTACACACATTATACGTATTATTACGTACGCACCCGCGACGAGATGCTCGTGTGTGTGTGTGCTCGCGTGTGGGTGAGTGCGTGTGGGTATGTGGGGTGGGTGGGTGTGTGTGTGTGTGTGTTGCCGGCGCATCCTGCGTTCAACCGTGCGATGGGTCATTATTTCGTTACGCAAGCAAAATATAGGCACGTATTTTTGAACCACTCGTACCGTTATTATACACTTAACAATGGTATGTAATGTACTAATTACTACAATATTATAATACAACTGCAACTATGATATAGTGTAACGAATAATGACTGCAGTAGAGTATTTGACGGGACGAGAAATGGCGCCAAAAAAAAAAAAAATGTTTTATAATATGACATTTTGTAAAACGTTTTGCATTTTTCTCGTATCAGGTTTCTCCATTCGGTACATATGCATGAACTGTATTATAGTATTTTATCATGCGATTGCGCGATTCTGGTTTTACTGCACAGTGCACTTATCCGTTATAGACAATACCCATTAACGTTTTTTTCCCGAGATTTTATAATGTGTTTATTTTATTCTATATATATATATACATAATATGTTAACGATACCTATACTGACATTTATTTCTACTACGTGTCCGGTGACCGACTACGCCGGTGCATGGCGTAGGAATATCGAGATTTTTCCCAGCGGACTACGGCT
>PVMI01065921.1:0-42436 GCA_008528875.1 Aulacorthum solani | reverse complement strand
AATTATATAATTTAATTTCTGTTTATGAAACTTTCAGCTATTCGAAAGTCCCGTGCCTTATGTAGTTGGAGTTCCGTCCAGTTTTTTTTTAACGAAACGAGATTTCAGGTTAGTTTGTGAATGATCTTGTAACAAACTTGTTGGCATTACAATAAACTTTTTTTTGTTTTTCAGATTTCCTAAAGACGTTTGGATAGTAGATTTGGATTCAAATAAAATAACACCGCCAATAGTTGTTAACCGAGAAGATGCTATACCACAGTTACCCAAGTCTGAATCGTTAACTTTGAAAAATAATTTAAAATCTGTAATCATCATCAAAACAAATAAACTTTTGATTATAATAATTCATTATTTTTTAATTTGTTTTAAAATAGGCTTTAAATGGACTTTCGCGAATAAATATTAACAATAAAGCAGCAAATAGTTTTCCGGAAAATGAAGTTATGTCAACAACACGGCCCGCAATGGAATTTACAAGTACCGGTGAAGACAACTCAAAAAGAAAAATGGAAAGCTTTCAATCAAGAAGTAATATCATAAACACTGATAACAGTACAAATCGAGGAAATGAAATAAGGTAGTTATAATATTAATTTATTAGAGTGAATTTTGCTGTCGAAGCTACAGACTGTCAGGACATTCTTAGAAAATCTGCTACCAAATTCGATTCTTTAATAATTATTTACTATGAATAATTTTAATATTAATCTAATTAAAAAAAAAAAAATGTTTTCCTTTGATAATCAAAAACATTGACTTTGAAAATCACATATATTGTTAAATTCAATATTTTCAGATCAGATTTTTAAAAATGATACCTGTTATTAGGGAAATGGTTCCCTACATTTATTATTACTTTTTATTCAATAGCTGTACTATGTTAGCAAACAAATAATTAAACATTTTTCTAATAATATGTATATGTCATAATTTCTTAATAAAAACAGACTTATAAATATTGGTAATCTCAAATTGTCAATATACCTATAGGTAGGTACACCTAAAAACATTTTTTTGCAATATGTCCATGGATATAATTGTAGTGTTTCCATACATAGACAGGAATATACATAAACAGTTAACATTTTTAGGTATCTGGCTCAGAAAAATTAGTTAAAAAAGTTATTGTAAGACATCATGTAATATTAATGTATTCTACTACACATAATACCTATCGACAGTTGGTAAATTTTTTAATTATTAAATCATTGAAATAAAGGTTACTTGTTTGTTGATAATAACGTATCCACTGCGCTTACTATCAACTATACAGAAATTTATATTTCCTTCAAAACTAAAATCTTAAACATGGTACATTTTTTTAGGAGACAAACCTCGACGAATTCAACGTACAACACAGTCGATATCGATTCAGTGGATATTGCGATCAGGGTGGCCATGGTTCGTTTCTTTTTGTCCGGTGATGTATTGGCCAACCTAACAGAACATTCACGAACACTGAGGCTCTACCCTAGACCTGTAGTATTCTTTCAAATCAATTCTTTTCTGAAGAGCAGGCCTAACCCGTCACTTTTCACATGTCAACTGTCTCGAACACAAGCAGTTGATTACTTTGCTGAATGGGCATTGACACCTAATAATGTAGTCTTCCAACGAATTCAAACCGGAGTGAATGACCCATCTATGATTGGCGATAAACTTAAATGGTTTGCAAATACCTTAGAGCCTGTTGTATTTACAGTCTGGCAAGAAAATTGTTCGATTCAAAATATAATGAATGTAAATGTAAATTCTAACCGACCTTCTTTGGCATTAGGTAATAGTATTTCTGATACATATAAATATGTAAGAGAAAAATATAGATACTAGATAGATACCTACTCATTTTGTATTTACATAGCTGATGGAAGTCGTCGGTCCAACAGTGACAGTAGTGACAGCAGTAGCAGTGAAGATGAGAAACCAGAAATTTATAGCGAAGATCTCAAAGTCAATGTTACTAGTGAACAAATTCTGAAAATAGGTATTTAATATAATAATTCGTAAATATAATAGAATTTATTAATATTCAAATACACGCTGTATTACTGCCTTAAAATTTATATAAATAATAAATATAATATATTTATTTAGAAAGTCAAAGACTCAATATAGGACCAATAGTACAAGGAGTACGCTCTTCTTATGAACCTCCAATAACATTGCAATTCCCAATGGCTTCAGATGATAGCCCAGATGAGGACGGGACTATAGAATCAATTGGCAGTAAATCTATCGGATCATCGCCATCCAGTAGCCACAGTGACATGAGCTCACCTATGTTTAAGCCTGAATCCATAATAGTTTGTATTTTTAACCCTAAACTATAAACAAGTGCTTGAACATAACTATAAAAAACAGAATTTTTAAAGATTGATCATTTTAAGTACCTATCATACCAAAACAATTAACTTGTATCTACCAATGAACATAATAATCTAGGCTAGAATTACTGAGTAAAGTTATCAATAATTTAAATCCATATTATAATAAAAAAACATTTCACTGGATATATTATATTATATGAAGGTATTTTATTATTTTATACAAGCTTATAAATGGCTAATATTAATAGTTGAAACATTTAATTACAATTTTTATTTAATAACATTCCATTTTATTAAATTGGCCAAAAATGCATGTCCAAAATATTTATTTAGAAAGTCTATACATTAATATTTGTGCCTACAATTATTATTTTATTAATTTTCTACTCAAGTTATTTTTATATCTAAACTAATTGTCCAACAAATGCATTCAATTGCTATAAAACAGAAAATAAATGAATTATCATGATAATATTATAGTTCATTAGCAATGCACACAATATTGTAATCATTGTTCTTATTATGTCTGGATTAAGTATGTAGAATTTATAAACTGTAGACAATAGACACTAAACCTTCATAAATTGCAGCAGCTCATCAATTAAGCGTGGCAATTTGAACACATAAATGAGGAAAAGGATTTCAGCGAGTTAATAATTTATTGAGATTGCATTATTGATGTCTATATTATTGTAAAATATATTTAGATACATTAAAAGTAACTTACCTACAAAAAGTACTTACTGAGAGAAAAAAACTTATTGAGACCCAGATCTTTTTTGTTAAAATATAGGTTATTTTACTACATGTGACTTTATTCCTTATGCCCTTGACTTTTAATTTGATTTTAAAAACTGTCATTATTAACCCCAAGTTTATTAGATGTTACTTACCTAATATAATATTTTTTTGTTATAAACCTGCTATTATAGTTTTTATAATTATCAGTTTAAAAAATCAAAACATTTCTTACTAATAGTCATTAAAATAATAAATGTAGGTAACTTTGTATTTTCTTGAATCTTGACCTATGTATGATGTGCAATCTCCCTACTACAATGTTTTTTTTTTCCTTTATTTGAGATAAACAATCTATACCCTATGGGCACAATAAGTTTATATTGTTAGAGTAATTTATAACATGATACGCTTGACGAGAGAAGTCATCCACTAATGACACTCAATATTGATTTTTTTTTCCCCCTACTACAGTGTAGCTAATAAAAAAATTATATTGCTAAATACATACAAGTTTACAAACTATAGAATAACTTGCTTGTTGAAATTTAATGTATATGAATGTACTCAACTTGCCACTCTCAAATAGTCAAATTAAATTCGTAGAAATGTAGAATACATCATATTAATTTATTCCAAAAACTTAACTTTTCATAACTTTATAAGCTCTTGCTCCTCCAACCTTCCAGAACTCAACAATATGCATTCTAAATTAAGCACATTTTTAAAAGCAAGTTGTAAATACCAATACTATCCACAAATATATTTATCAAATTGTAGGATATCGTTAGATGTAGCCAATTCCAACAATCGCCTTCACAGTTGACTGCAACTGCTTCGGGTAACAAACTTCTTCTAAGCAGACGTAGCACAGGTGGTAGTGATTCTGCTTTAAACCACGTAGTTGTAGCACAAAAACAAAATAGTAATTTTAGACCTACATCTCAAACGTCTACAGTAAGTTGAAACTAAAACCGTATACTTAACATTATATTATTATAACAATTGTACAGAGATTTATTGAATTACATAAGTAGGATTCATTTTAACATAATTTTAATTTTCGGTTATTGTTTTTATATTTTAGTCATCAGAATTCTATCAAACATTACCTGTAGCAACAGAAAAGAAACAAAATATTATATCTAGTCCACCCTCATCCAGAAAGGGAAGTTTAAGTAGCTTACACCAACAGTTGACAAGACAATCCAGTCAAAACAATTCAATATTGGAACATTTTGCTATTCAAGCAAAAGAACTTGTTAGAGAAACAGCTAGGCAAAGTAGTCAAGAAGGAGCTGGAGGAATACTAGCACATGTAGCGGACAAACTGACCACCCAAGCAAAAAAAGCTGCAGGCGAAGCTACAAAATCTGTACATGAAGCTAGTAAAAGTGCATTTGAAGCTAGTAAAACAGCAGCTGGTGTTAGTAAAAATACTTTTGATGATTTAACATATGTTGGAAAAAGCACAATCGGTGATCTCACAAAAAGTGCAAAACAAGCGGCGTCCAAAAAAGGATTTAAGGTAGGAACTATACTCGTATAGTTGTATTGAAAATTACATACCTATACCTATAATTACTTATTAAACTTTCAATGGCAATGTTTGTTTTTAGCAGTTCCTATATTTTTTTTTATAAGTAGTTTTATTACAAAAATATAAGCTAAGACACTAGATGTAACTTCATAATATTATTTTATGCACACAGTTTTTAAAAAATAATTGTCGATATACAACAGAAACAATCTATTCATTCCACCATTTTAGGAACTGGAAAAAAATTAGTCTCATGAATACTGGTGATATTAATTAAATGAAAAGATGGTATTCACTGAATTATGTATACCATATAGCATCTTATGAATTCCAAAAAAATAATTAAAAATTAAATAAATAATTTAATTACGGTAAAAAATTAAAGAAAACAATTATTGTAAGATTAGTACATATGTACAAAACATTTTATTCATAAAAGTAATGAGTATTTACTATTTATAGCATTATATTTCATTTAATTTTGAACAAACATAAATTGCATCCAATACATTTCAGACATAAATGTTTTTTGACATGAATTGTATAGACTATAAGTACTATAAGACACATTTAGATACATTGTTGTCCACATCAACGTAACTCTCAATTTTATAATCATTTTAGCACATTTGATTGTGGTTTTATGAGACAGATTGGCTCAATTATATTATTATATATTGTTTTTACTTAAGTTTAAAATATTAAAAGTTAAATCTTTTTGAGTTCTACTTTGAAATCTATTATACATAATATATTAACATAAATAAATATTACTTAGTGTATCTGTATAATATAAATAATATGTACATATTACATATTATTTTGTATACCTGATTGTATAGATTTAAAATTCATATTTATTTTATAGGTAGGATTATTGGGTGAATCTACGTCTTTAAGCTTTCAGCAACTGAGTTTTGATGATGAAATAAATGAGAATAATCCACCAACCAATCCAGTTTTAACCGGTTCTGTTTCGGAAATTAGAAAGTCATCAGTAACATCGATGGGAACTGGTGCCACAAAAGATTTTTTTTCAAATATATCAAATGATATTAATGGATTGGCTAATCAAACAACGAGCATGTTTACTGATCTATTTGGTAAGGATTTGCAAAAAAATAACATATACATTTTTTCAGTTGCACAGAAAATACTAAATAGTAATTATGAATGTTAACATTATGAAATTAATATTATGTATTAGGGGGTAATAAACAACAAAAAAATAGTAAATCGTCACTTACATTGCCAGTGACTAAAACTAAAGAACGAACTTTTTCTGGACCTTTTCCAACAAAAGGCAAGTTCTGAAACATTGAAAAAATTATTATATTTTTTATATCATATTTTTTTTTAGCCGGACGTAATGATTTAGTTGAAAAATCTAGTTTGATTCGTCACTCAAATCCAAGAAAACTAAGTGAAACATCAAAAATACCAAACAAAAAATCAGTGAAACCTAACAGTCACGTGGACAATGAAACATTTCTAAAGGATGTATGATGCGCCAACCAATCATTTTTAAATGAATGTACAAAATAATTGATAGTTGTAAATTTTAGGTAACAAAACAGATTCTCGATGGAGATGGGATAAGTTGGCTGAAACTTAGTAGATTCAAAAAATTAATGGAAGAAGAGGGATACCGAAATTTAGTAGTCAGTAAACTTAACCGGACATTGGATAATAAAATTAGTCCAAGTGATCACATTGATGATGTGGTAATAATTTAACACATTTTTGTTATATATTATTTCATTGATATAATTTATTACAATTAAATAAATATACATTTTATTATTATAATGTTAAAATTGAATTTTTTTCCCCTTAGTATGTAAATAGATTTGTTTGGAAAGGAATGCTTAAAGCCTTACTAGCAATTATCCATGGATTAGAAGTATCTTTCAGCAATCAATGTGGAGGTGGTTTAGCATCTGCATTCCAAGTATTAGAAATAGCTCATACTCATTATTGGGCTAAAGACATATCTATGACTGGTTTTGAATCTCAAGTAAATGTTCACATTTTATACTTTAATATTGTATGGAACGATAGATTAATTATTAGTTTTAAACAGATGTGTATGTTATCATAAATTGCAATGAAATACATTAAAGTAAGTGTTGATTATTATTGGAAAATATATTCTTCTAATCCAAAACATAAAATTGCAATTAGATAAGTACATGGAATTTAAAAAAAGAAGAATTATATAAATATTATGGAGAACTATATTTTGAGTTTTGGGTAAAAATATTACCTATATTGGCTATAGGCATTAAAAAAAAATTCTAAGCATGGTTCTACAGTTAATATTATTACAATAACATTATACGTGCTCTTGTATAATCTCTATTTCTCTCTAGTTTCTACTAAGTCTATATATAATTATACATGAGGTTTGGTTTACACGCTGTTAAGTACTCTTGTTGATGAAAACTACCTTATGGATTCGAATGTGTGTTTTCACTAATGTAAGAACTTGGTTATCAGACAAAGTTTTAAGTATATTTCTATAGACCCAACTCCTGTCTCTGGAAAATTTAGCAATGCAGTAGAATATACCCATGAATAGCCATGATGCCATTTGTCTGGTGTTTATAGTGTCTTTTATAAAAAAATGTCTTCAAAAAAACTGAGTTCACTTGACCATGTCAAAAATATATTTGTTTTTTTTCCTGGGTGGAGGTACACATAAACCAATTAGATCATAAAATTATTACACTTAAACCGAAGTCTAACGCTATATCCAATCCAAATTTGTCTACAAAGCACTAAGTGAGGTAAACCAACACCCAATTGCCCTTGAACTCTAGTTACTAACACTTAAGCAAAATTATACCTAGAGCTGTATTTTGTGTTTATTCATTTTTACTTTGGCAAAGTTGGTTAGTACAGCAAGTATAGACTATAGGTTTATATAGAAATTTAATTGGAGTATATCAAAATTTCTTTTCTTGATGCTCTACACATAAAAAATATTACCAACAAAAAAAGAGCTGATGTAAATTTATTTGAAGCTGTGTCACAATTTTTCCACTGGTGATGTTATAACAGCAGAGAAATTAACTGAATCTGTGTAGGAAAAGTATAATTTATAGTTTTATTTTCTATCTATATAAATAATACAATTTCTCAACTTCAACATTTGTCTACTATTCTGCACCCTCACAGCAAAAGAAAGATCTAAAAAGTTTTACCCTTAAAATTATAAGCTAGTATTTATTGCCTCTGCCAAGTTTTTAGTACCTTGGTTACACATCCCTACAAGAGATACTATGATAGATCAGATTGAGAGGAATGCCATATTTTTAAGGCTCTTTAAAATTATTCTTAAAATTATTTTTTCTCTAAATGGTTAGTTAAATATACCTAACTTATGTAATTTCAAGATAAATTATGTATACATCTATTTATTCTATTTTATCATTATTTTTACATATAGATGTCCAGTCCATATAGTAGCCGTGAAAATGTACAATCACCACTGCAAAGTCCAAGTATTGCTGGTTCACCAATTTCAAGTGTTTATCAAATATCTAGGAAATCTTCTCAAACCAGTACATCTGGATTATCTGGTAAAATTCTTATATATGTGCTATTATGAAAAATATATCATATAATATATACAAGGTGATTCTTTTAACACTAGAATACTAGGACAATAGAATGAATAGGTACTAACCTTACTAATACACTTTAATTGCTCACCATTCATCAAATTGATCAATATATTATAAGATAGGTTATTTATGTTTCATTTGACATTTATTTAAATCTACCGTTACCTACCTAGTCAAAATGATGACGTAAGTTTTGTGAAAACAATAAAGTTGAACATAAAAATAAATATTTCCAGAATCTGTTAATATTTATTTGAGAAA
Organism: Aulacorthum solani; assembly: GCA_008528875.1. NCBI lineage: Eukaryota > Metazoa > Arthropoda > Insecta > Hemiptera > Aphididae > Aulacorthum > Aulacorthum solani. The sequence continues at coordinate 33,938 of PVMI01065921.1, read as the reverse complement.
ATGCGAATGTAACTTTAAAAGAATCACATTGTTTATAATATATACACACTTCAACATACTTCTCTCAAACTTAATAATTTGAACTAAATAATTATACTATTCAATATTGTTGATTAGAATGTAAAAACAGCGGAGGTGGAAAATTTTCCCACGAATTTTCATTAGTTGACGACGGTGAAGGATCAACTTCTAATCCTTCTTTAAATGAAACGTTTAATGATTTAATGAATATCGAAAACAATAAACAAGAACAAATTTCAACAAACCCTTTTTTGGAAAACGAAGTAAATAACATATTTAAATTTATTATACATTATATAATTTAACCATGATAAATTTTGCATACAATTTTAATTACTTTTCACTCATAATATATAAAAACATTAAGAAAGTGTATAATTTATAAATATTATAAGTGAAAATCTGTTGTCAAAAATATCTTACATACTAGAGAATTACATTATAAGGAAATGTAGGAGTTAAGTTAAAATATTTTGGTAATTGGGTACATTTTATATTATAAAAATTACTTTTGAACTATTTAATTTGATGAAAAAAAAAATTAAATTTTAAATAAATTAAATTAAAATTTCAAGACAAAAAGTATTAATTAATATTCAATGTTTTAATAATCTGATCGTAAAATGTTGTCAATACTAATGCAAAAAAATTTTATGATTTTATTATTTATTATAATATACATAATATCTCATATTTAAAAGAAAAATTTTAACTATTCATTGTTGAAATAAGGTTTTGAAAATTCAAAAATGTCTAGAAAATATTTATGTGGAATATAAATAGGTGTACCTAATATATATATATATATATTGAAAGGCTGCATAAATTGCACCTCAAAGGCGTCAAAATTCTAAATGCTCTAGGTATGTTAGAAAAAGGTAGGAACAGGCCATTTTGGCATCGACCAGCAGATTAAACCAACTATTTTCTTCATGAGCACAAAGAAATAGCATTGACGATTGAATTGATAATATAGCAATTATATATATAATGTCATCACAGACATTTTTAATGTAAACACATTTTAATAATCTATACCTCAAAATAATACTGTACTTAAATATAATTTATTACAATTATGGATTTGTATATATTTCAAATTTAATAACTAAAGCACGGGGATACAATTGCATTATGATTATGTACTTATTGTGAATTAGAAATTAATTGTTATAATTATTCATAATTTTTTATGAATTTTTATTGATGGTAAAATAATTTTAACCAAAGATTTTTGGAGAGTATCTATAAAACATGTATTCATTTATTTAGGGAGAATTATCATCCATTGGGCCAATGGTAGTATCAGATGAATCCAGCTGTAACAGTAGTACAGTTTTAGTCAACAATCCATCGTTTTATTTGAAACGGATGTCAAGTAATAACAGCAGAAACAATGCATCATTCTTTCGAAGTGCTGTATCAGACAGCGAACTTGATAATACAGGAGTAAGTGTAATAAAAATCACAAATTATTTCATGAATAGAAAACACATAATATGGTCCCATTTTGTATTAAAACAAGTGCTTAACAATTTAAAATAAACCTAACAAGACCTTAATTATTTTAAAATGTACTTACAATTAAATTATAGAAAATACATTTTTCTCATTACAGCTTTTTAAAGCAGCTAATAAAAATCGCACTCAAAGTATTTGGTCCAGTAAATCATCACTAAGCTCTGGATTTCGATACCATGGAGGTAATTTGTTGAATACTGCATCTGGATCTCCTAGTCCAGAATCGGGACGTACTTATTTGTTTGAAGGTATGTTACATTTATTAAAAATACATAAAAAATAATATATGAATGTTATAAAATAAAGAATATAATATAATAGTTATAATACTAACAAGTGTCGTAATTATATTATAAAGGTATACTGGGAAAAGAAAGGAGTACAATTTGGAATCAATTAAAATTTTGGGAAGATGTATTTATTGATGCTGTCAGCCAAGAGAGAGACATGATTGGCATGGACCAAGGACCAGTCGAAATGATGGAAAGGTTTATAAAAATATTATTGTGATAACATATATTTTTGAATTGTTGATGTTTTAATAATTGTCTTTAAGGTATAAAAATCTAAATCAAAGTGAACGGAAACGCCTAGAATATGATGAAGATAAGCTTCTGTCCATAATGATATATAATTTAATTGCATTTATGATCATGGTAAACGTTCCCAAGGAAAGCGTCATGAAAATCGTTAGAACTCTAGTCGGGAAAAGTAGAGTGACAAATTGTTACGCAACAGAAATAACGAGCCTCATGTCTCAATTATCCAATTTGGTAAGTTTAAACTTCCAACATGCTTAATTATTTATCTGATATATGGTACCTACCATAGATTTTACAATTTAGGTCTATTAAATAACTTGAGATCATAACTAGTTTACTGTATAAGATCTAGTTTTAGTTTTCAATGTTTTTAGATTTTGTTTTAAATATGTCAATAAAAATATTTTTGATGGGTCAAAAAGCTTAAAAATCAATCATAAAGTTCCTCATAAGCTGTTACTACAGCAATTTTAAAATATAAATGATAGGTACAGTTTTTTTATAAACATTTTTAATTCAAATTTTCAAATTATACCCCAATTTATAACCTAACAAATTTTAAAAAAGATTTTCCATAACTAGCCCATATTATAACCAAGAAATATACTCACACTGTTTTATAGACATTTTAAGTTAAAAATTGGACAAAAGTGGATAATTAAACAAAGGTTAACAATTTTTGTATTTTGTTGTGATTTAAAAATATTATTTGTGGATACCTAAAACTTCTATAGTGTGTTTTTATAATATTATAAATACTCAATGACATTTTAAAACACAGTGTTTAGGCAAAAGTTAATCTAACCTACTGCATTACTAATAATAAAAAAAATTACTTTAATAATAATAGTAAAATATTATCACATCAAGTAATATAAACTTACATACTGTTTTAAATCAGAATCATTTTTGTAAGCAATGATTTATCATTGAATCCAAAATTTAACACGGCCATCATAGTGACCCAACAATCACAAACTGTAACAGAATGGTATACACTTTCCAACCTTATTTTTGCATTTAAATTAAAAAACACTGAATATTAATTCAAAATTATTAGAGCTGGTTAAGAGGATATTTTTACAACAAACAACACCACTATAGTATATTTTAGGTCTAGTTTATCATTCAATTAATATTTAAATAAAACTATTTATTTGGTGTACTACATAGAATGGAAATGACGTTGACTTGAAGCCATCAAATTCGAGACAGGCACATAGACAAAGCTTTGCTGTACACTGTGGTGATTCTACTGGGGAATTGTTATTCCTAGAAGTTAGAGATGACGGACTAGTTTTGAGATCTGTTAGTGGAGTGATTGTCAGTAGATGGTGGTATGAACGCATTGTAAACATGACTTATAGCCCTCGAAGTAAAATATTTTGCCTTTGGAGAACCGCCAACGGTGGTCAACTTCAATTGAACAAATATTATACTAAAAAAGTAAGTGATAATTACAGTAACAACCTACTTAATATATTCAATGATTTAATAAACTTAAATAAGTCGAGCATTTTTATCCAAGTCTCAACCCCATAGGTATAATTTGGGAGTGATGGGGCTTGGGTATGCTCAATATTGAAACTAGTACCCTTATCATTGTTTTCATATTGAGATTATAAAGTAGCTATCTATTATAACTATGTTTAATGTTTAAATAGTTTATTCAATGAAGTGCAAACATTTTTTTTCAACATTATAAAAAATTAAAACTTTTTTTAAAGCAGCGTTTCTTAAACTTTTTCAGCCGTAAAGTTATTAAAAAATTCTATGAAGCTCAAAAATCTACTCTGTCTTTGTAGAGTTTCGTCTTTAAGCAATAGTTATGAATTTGATAGTGTAATTAAGAATTATTTAAATTACATAATGATCCACAAAACCATCCACCATTTTATTGGTGTTTTTATACACTAAGACTTTTTTTAAGAAACATTGAGTAATTAAAGTATTTTTTTCATTCTTAATGTTACGCTATACAGTGCAAAGATTTGTATACTCGCATCAAGCATTCCATGGAAAAGGCCGCAGAGAGAGGACAAGGTATCATTCCCGGAGTTGAATTAGGAGGAGAGTTTCCTGTTAAGGACATGGCAACTGGGGAAGGTGGTATACTTCAAGTTTGCATGGAAGGTGTTGGTTTATTGTTCGCTGATAGTAAGGTAAGTAATAAATAAAGTGCATGTCGCAGCAACAATGATATATATTACTATTATGCGTTTTATTGTTATTACTATTACTATTATTATTAAAATTATTGTTATTGTTGTTGCTGTTGTTATTATTACTATTATTATTATTATTGTTAATACAATATTATTATTATTATTATTATTATTATTATTATTATTATTACAATATTACTATTAATATTATTATTTTATTATTATGATTATTTTATATATATATATATATATATATTTGTATATATATATATCATCATTATTATTTTGATTATTATTAATGACATTATTTTATTTTTTTTTTTATATGTTTATTTTTTTATTATTATTATTTTTATTGGTAGTATTTTATTTAAACTCTCCCTTCTCAATTAATTTGTGGTTAAAAGAAAAAAAAGTTTACTACCACATCATAGGTATATATATGTATATATTATAATATCTCTTCATGTAACTTAATAAGTAATAACTATAATAAATGGGATAAAGGGATGTTTACCTATAACAATATAAATATTACATGAAATATGGAAATCTTTAGATAACAATCATTAAAATATGACTACATTTACAACTATCTTGTCCTTTAATTTTCATTTTTTTATAATTTCAATAACAAAATGTATATGTACTACCTACAATACATCAGATATCTCAATATATAATTTTATGATGATAAAATATTATTTTACTTTTTGTAGAGGGTTAATTTTCTAACTTATTTTCATATCTTTCTTATATTTTCTATTCTATAAAATTTTCAAACAATTTACATCATTGTACATATTACATATATATATATATATATATATAAATCTATATCTATATTATTTTTAATACCCCACAAATTGAATTTAAAAAACTTTTTTTCTTTTAACTATATATTATGGTTACTAAACTTGCATACAAAGAAAGCTGTTAATTACGACTTACTACTACAAATTAACATATTTTTAAGGACCTCTCAAAACTTTCTTAAAACATTATTGTTGTGTTGATTTTAAAACATTAACACAATAAATACGTAAATGAAGCTGCAATACATTTATGTATAATATATAGTATCTATTTATATTCAAATTATCCCACCTAAAATTCGGGTCGTTGGTATAAATTAATTACACTTAATACAATATGATGTATACACGATAAAATAAAAAGTACCTAGTACCTACCTACTATCATATCATTGTCGTGAATAAGCGTGTATATTTTCTTAAAGCTTTCTATTAACGCGATTTTTACAGAAAATTAGGCATGCGATACTTTATCTTTTCTGATCTATATATTTTTTTTATATATATTTACATAATATATATTTTATTTTGTGTGATTGTATATACATATATATATACAGTATGTCCTAGAAGTACAGAACCATTCAAAATGTCTCTTTAACAAATTAATATATTTTATTTATACGTTTTATATCCGCAAATTTGGGAGGAAAACTATAGTTGCTTACAGCAGATAGTTTTATTTATATTTTTCTATCCCAAATTTGTAAGGTTCAAATAATTAATAAGAGTGATATTTTGAATGGATCATGATCATTATTTCTGAGACATATTGTATAAGTATATTCAATATTCAATATTTTTGGATATTTATATTTACATTTTTTTTAACAATTCAGAATGTTCAATACGCTTTATAATTTATTTATTTATTGTTATTTTTATTCTCAAAGTTTTATTAATAACACCACGCTCGTTAAAATATTATACTTCACACGTGTTTTAACGCTCATTTATATCTACATATTTATAAAAAATATATAGATGTATGAATACATAATATATAGATATATGAATACATATATATATATATATATCAATAAATGTATACAACGGTATGATAATTTATTGTTATCGCCTTGAATTAAATTGAATGTTTTATTTCAGTCAGATAAACACGTTGTGTTGTTGTTATTCCTCCTCTTAACTGCAAAGTTTAAGAAACTTTTGAGATGGTCCTCGGTCAGGTCGATAATATAATGATTATCGAAACACGATATTATATATCTAATAATATTAATTATTCGTGTTATACCTAATGTTTAGTTGTGTTTTGTTGATTTTCAATTGTCCTTTTTTTTTTTTTATGAAATGTCATAACGCGATGGATTGTTGTCTCGTTCAGGACTTTGAGGTACCTATATTAGCAACATTTACGTTTAAAAAAAGTACGGTTTTGTCATTGGTAATAGATATTATAATATAGTTTGATTTCCTGTTTGCTATAAATCAACCACTCTAGTGCATATTACGTATATACAATTGGACTGTTAAATATTTCGTTTATTTATTTATTTTTCTTTTATTACCTATATATATATATATATATAAATATATATTATGCAGACGAGTAGCGTCACTGTTTTTTTTCTATTATTATTGTTTTAAAAATTACTGTTCCTCGATCGTTCTACCCTACACACACACTAAAAGTGAATAATATAATATAATAATGATGCATTTATTTAGGAGTTTCTACAATGGGGAGCATGGCTGTAATTGCACAGAACATTATAAAAAAAATTATATTTATATACATATTACATAACTACATTTATATGCATATAACATGGTACCTATTATGTATTCATATACATATACCAACTTACTTGATAATTACCTCTATATATATATATATATGTATGTATGATGTGTTAATGTGTGTGTGTACGTGTGTGTGTGTATGTGTGTGTGTGTGTATGTGTCTGTATAGCATGTCATTGAAAACTAAGTCACTTGATCAGGTATATATTTCAGTTAAAGTATTTAACAAAAAATTATAATATATTATTTTTATGTATTACTTTATAACAGCTTAGTTTTTCAGTACCTACCTAATATACATACCTACATATATATATATAACATGGATATATCTGACGCATGTATATTTACATGTACCTACCTATGTAGTACGTGTATATAAATATGTATATACATATATTTATATATGTGTATCATCAATGTGTATTGATAATGACTATGTGTAACGATTACCTATATAATTATTTACAGTAACTGCCTGGCCATCTCACTAGTTGACTTAAGCTTTGAATTTTGATGTTTGTGCTTTTGTCCGACATATTACATTTCATTATTTTTAACAAAAAAAATATATATATCAAAACAATGTTCAACCATATATAATATGTTCTAAGTATTATCACTGTTCTGTGTTTAACTATAGACTTATTACCGTAAGTGTGTGTACCTATAGACCTATAGTATAATTATAATATTATGTAGCTGCACCAAATTGTTTTTACATTAACTAGTTTGCGCTTACATTTTGTATTACCCACTATTGTGATGCATGTGTATTACTTTATTTTATTTAAATAATTACCTAGGTATATTAAATATGTGTTTGTGTTATTATTAGGTATACTAGGTATAAATTATAAAATATTTTAAGATTTAATGAACAATATCAATAGGTAGATTACCCAGATGTACCCATAACCCATTGTTACCTGAGTGACTTATTGTAAGCTATTGATACCTATTAAACTCCCTTACAATATGTCATAAATCATAATATATATATTGTACCTCCATGATTGCAAGAAGTCAGAAGTTCCTTACCTACATTATAATATCTTCTATAAATCACAAGTTTTTACTACAAAAATTGTTTTTCTATTTTTGTTTCAATAATAATACTTCAATGTAGTTTTATTTCTATATCCAGTCAACACTAAAATTATGTTGAGAATTTTAGTATAATTTGTTAGACAACCAATAATTACATAAGCATAGGTATTTACCAAATAGCATACAAATATATGAAGGACTAGTGTCCTAAAGTGTTATTTTTAAGTTTGACACGTACAACTGACTTTGTTTTAATTGAAGGAGCTATAGTTACATCTTATGTTGGAGAGTTGAGTAGTATTAATATGTGCCTAATCATTGTTTTAATGATTATAACTTATAATTCAAGCCTAGATGACAATTTTCAATAGCATTTCTTAGATTGTTGAAGAACCACCTACATACAACTAGGTATCAAAAAGGTTTGAGGAAATGTGTGCATCAATATAAACATGGAACCTATTGAAAAATTAGGTCAGAGAGTCTAGATTGTGGTTTTTATCGAGCTCAGCTCAGAATTGTTCTTTGAAATGCTATAATTTATTATTTACAAGTATTTGCCTCCTTTACTCACTCCGGTTTCTTTGCCTTGTTTAGCCTTATTTTAACTAACAATGGCAACTCCAAGTTCCCTACCAAATGTGATTTATGTTTTTATATTATGTATTTACCTATAAAATATAAATAAAACAATAGCCTAACCAAAATGTATTATTGTAATATTTTTAACGAATAGTCACTATTGTCTTGATTAAAATTTAACTAATTAGTAGTATATAATATATATATTAAAATCAATTAGGTGCACACTTTTAAACCAGTGCCGTTAGCGAGTATACAATTAAATATTGAACAACTATACATAATACATTGCATCACCAGCACATCTAGTCACCTCACTTAAAATATTGTTTACTCTAAAAACTAATAATTAATTGTTTCATTTCAGTTTTTTGTTCGACTTGATCATGTGCGAAAGTGTTTTACAGTGCAGAAAAAAATATTTGTTTTGGAAGAATACAGTGAGTAGTTTGTTATATTGCTTATTAAACAACTATAGCAAAAACCATAACTTTTAAATATGTTTATAGATCCGAAATTGAAACATATTATTCAAAGGCAATACGAATCACCTATGGTAAGTTTTATCTAACTATGTTATGCTCTAGAACTTAGGTACCATGTATATAATATAAGTATAGGTTAAAATAAGTATGATGCATGCTCAAATAAATTGTAGGTAGGTACCTATATCGCAATAATATTGCATGATTAATATTTGTTTATATTATTATTTATTAATTATTAAACATGAACATTTTGAAATGTTCAAACTCAATATCAGATATAAATTTAAAATAGTGTGATTTTTCTATGTAAATACTCAATTATGATGTGTACATTTTAGTAAACTAAAATAGAAGAATTCAAAAGCATTCACATTATATCTTAAGAGAAAATTGTTCATAACTAATTAGTATATTACAAATTTTATATGTTTTAAATTCTATACCTGTTGGTTTATGTTTATGTTACCGTCAATGTCGGAAACCAGCCATTATCAGTAATGACTAGTCAATATTAACAGTGGCTAATTAAGTAAGGCAATGTTGAAAATGGCTAGGCAATATATAAAATATCTACAATTGATAGTCAATGTGGGTAAATATTTAGGAATTTCTTGTAAGCACGGTGTATTCAAAGAAGTTTTGGAATATTTTACATCTTCCAGCCGTCTGTTATATTCCTCGACACTTAAAAATGATTTATTGTCATGTTTTTTAAGCAATAATAAATTAATTGATTCATACAATTATTTAAGCATATGGCTAACTCCATTGTCAAAAATTATATAGGTCGTACATACTTCATAACGACACTACTGCAACATGACTGAAAGTAAGTATGATTATTTTGTCAGAGAGAAGAGGTAACGTGATAAATCTAGATAACTAATGGATAACTAGCTTAGAAAATATCGATACATGACATTGACTAAACTTATCAGTCAATTATGGAAATATACACTGATTTCCCACAATGACTGGCGTGCATCGGTACTATTAACATTGCCTAGTCATTACCTGCATTGTCGCGATTACCGATAATGACAGTAACATATAAACCAATAAAGTAAATTCCTATCCTACGTATTCCCCTAGGCGTGCACAAAGAGGGTGTATGGGAGGCAGGGTGAACTTTATTCTTATATGAAGAGACTATTTGAAATAAGTAGGTATACCCACATACCCATTGTCCCGGTGTTAATATGGATGGTTAACCTCTATACCCCCCTCCACCACCAAACCGATTTATAAAAGTAAACACATTCATTAATTATAAACAGATTTATTGTTAAGATACATACTCTCATAAGTAAAGTTGTTTTTAAAGCTTTTTAAATCTGCAATTATTGAAACAAAATTGTTGAACACCAATGGTCGGGAATTGAGGAATGAGTGGACGAGCTCTTAAATATGTTTATAGAACAAGAATCAACCTATAATAATTATGGACAAATCATTGACATTTTTATAACTTTACGGTCATACATAAAAATATATATGAAATTTATGAAAAATATTTATTTTAAAAGTGTATCGAAACAAAGTTGTATTTATAAAATATAAATTACTATGGGGTGCTAAATTATGATATATTTTTATTTTATGTAATGATTTATGATTCATATGTAAAACAATTGGCTTATTTTAAAAGGCCATGGATTGTTTTGCTAATTTAATTAAATATTTTAACCTCATATAAATTTTTTTAAGGAATTTATAAAATTATACATCTAATAATTTATGTACGATATAGTTAAGATAAGTTACTTTTATTTTGTATCAATGATATTGAATAAAGACTCTTAATTACCTTCCCTTTTACTACCTATATTGTCAAGAGAATCTGTGCATGCCTATTTGTATTCCTATTAGTTATGCTTATGAGTATGATAAAAGTATAAAACAACATTTCTTTTACTTATGAGGACCTACATAATATTATGTTCTCTTTGCTTATTAACAAATAACATACCAAAACGTCAGTCCAGAAGTTTCAATTTTGTATTGTTACCTAAAATATTAGAATGTTAGAGTGAATTGACCCATTATCAAACTTAAATGTAAGAACATAATCTACATTCTCTTGTTAGTTTCTTATATTTTAATTTTTAAGTAAATCATGAGCATTTTTAAATATTAATGTTTAACATACTCATAACTCACTTAAAAATTAAAATACAATAAAAACCCAACAAAAGAACACAGATAATTTTCTTACATTTAAGTTTTATATTAGGACAATTCACTCTAATATTTAAGGTAACAACACAAAATTACTGATCCAATAGTGAGACAGTAGTAGGAGACAACTCAAGCGGATACAACATCCTAACATCATTATAACAATAATATTATTATAATATACTACTATAGTCTTATAAAATTAATTGAGTTATAGCTAAAGATTAATATTAACTTGTTCCAACACGAATCAACTGCATCTGCATGACAAAAATTGAATTTGTGTTTATGTTTCTAAAGAATTATTTTTGCTATGTAAAATGTATTGATAACTGTCGATGGTAATTTTTTGACATCGTATTATTTTTTTATAGTTAACATTATGTTGTTTTAGGCTAGCGAAATGTTATTGTCTTTGCACCGCATCATGTCTATTGTATATACGCAAACATTGATGATGAGAACGATGAAAGTCACGGAGAGCTAAATTATTATAATAATATAAACTGGAATGTTCTTGTTTGTCACTCCCATATTAAGGTTTTGTCTTGTTGTTTTTTTTTTTTATATACCTTTTATTATATTATTTTATTATATACGACATACCTACTTCAAAACAGAGTGATCTATTTCACTTAATGCTACCTACATTCATTTTCTCAGTTTATTTATTTACTTATGGTTTTTCAATCAAAATTATTAAACTATCAATTATTTATTAGTTATTGTATATCGGTAATTCTACTCAAAGGCTTAAAATTTAATATATTTTATTTTTTTGTTAATATGAAATGACTCTATATATAAGTAATTAAGATACATTATCTGATTGTCACACATGAATCAATAAAACGGAAAATGAATAAAATGTTATTAGTATTGACATATTACCAACAATCTTAGTAATTAAGGTTGAATTAACTGAGAAAATGAGAGTATAGGTTCTATAGATATGTTATATATACATTTTTTTTAAATACCGATAATAGCTTAGTTGATGCGTTGAATTGCTTTGAAATGCATTAATTCAGCAAAAATTCTTAAAACAAATACATTTTATAATACATACACAACTATTTTATCATATATGTCTGTTTAAGGCTGGACAAATTTGTTATGCAGTGCTATGTGTGTTTTCGTATATTGCTGCTGGGCACAAACGGACAATTAGTCAAACATATAAAGACAAAACACAACGAAAATTGTCAACATATTCAGCCGAATCAAGTGAAAACAAATGCTAATGTCTCAATATAATAAATGTCAGAAAATTATTAAAGTGTTTAATACCTAATACCTTATAAATATGTAAAGAAAGTAATATGGTATTTAGAATTAAGTAGAGCATCCTTTTTGTTTATTATCATATAGTTTTCATGTTCAAGGGCCATCCGTGTTTAAATGGCTAAATAACTTTCGTAACACCATTTTTTTAATTAGATTTATTTATTCAGATTATTCATAACTTAACTGTAGAATATGTTTTTATTTTAAATATATTTATAGAATAAAAACGATTATAATAATAATCGTTATTATTATAATAAATATTATATTATTATTTATTATTAAAAGCATTATAATGTTAGGGAAAGAAAAAAACTATCTAATAACAGATTAGTTATATTTTCTTAAACTTGTGCAACTGTTATATTTATTGCAAAAACTTAACAAGTTTGAGCAACAATGTTATGAATATAAATATTGATAATTGTAGGTACATATATATGTTTAGGGCATTATAATAATGTTTAGTTGTATCAAATTTTGTTTTAAAATTATCTTTGTTGAAGTGTTGTACATTTAGGTATAACATATGTTTAATATGGTGTTAATTTTACCAAATAAAATACAAATGCAATGTTTACAACAATTATTGTTAGTATCTGGCTATATTTGAGATATTGGACAAAATATTTAAGTTCATATCAAAATCATGGTTTCATATACAGTTTAATTAAAACTGGAACTCTCATCAACCATTTGTTTTTAAAGTTTAAAAAATATGAACACTGATTGTTTTTAGATATATTATATTTATTTATTAAACTTATAAAAGAATAATTATACAACTTCAATTGTTTCTAAGATTTTTGAGTGACTTTATGAGTTATGGCCAACCTCTAAATCATAACCAAGACTAGTGAACAGTATTACATCACATCTAGAAAGTGCCCTAGCTATTTATATTTTAAGTTAGTATATTAATTTTTAGGTGCACCCTGTTGTCCGCTATTAAGTAAAATGTTTTCCAAATGTGACTTAGATTTAATGGATATACTAATATTAGACAGTAGTTAAATAGCACTGTACTACAATGTGGTAATATTTTTAAATTATTATACTAATGTATGTAATTTTTAACAAATTAATTGATTTATAAAGTTTTGTTTGAGTGACTTAAATACCAAAGATTGTGGACTAAAAACTTTATTTGGGCAGAAGAGAGCAGTACTAGTCTCATACAGTTCTTTCTAAAGATAGAAAATTGAAGAACAGTATCAAGTCTTATACAAATCTTACACAAAAGCCACATTTTGAACGGTCTATTTGATTTAATTTATAAAACAAAACTTCGAACAAGGATGATAAGGTACAATTATATTTATAAACCGCCTATACAATTTAATTATGATATAAAGTGTTATTTCCATTTATAAATTATAATAGACATGATAAAATTTTCAATTAAGCACTTTAAAATGTTGTTTTTTAGACTTATCGGTAATAGTGAACTTGTTCTCAATTTAATACTCTAACTATAAAATACATGGAAGTTTAAAATTTCAATACTAAGTCCATAATATTATTTTGAATAATGTTTTATAATCAAAATCAATTACATAGTTAACTCAAAACCTATCCCAATATTTACTAAATGTAACCACTTAAATAATATAATATAAGGCAAAGACTACATCTCACATAAAATAACAAACAGTCATTGTTAATATATTCATGTACAATTTGGCAACAGTAGGTTTTCAATTCACCTAATATAAATGTGATTGCATTAGCCGCGTACTCGGTACAAATAAATATAATAACAAATATAATTACATTAGAAATAAAAACCAAAATAATATCAACAAACACTTCAATATTCTTATATCGGTTGCTTATCGTCGACAATGAGATTAACAATGATTAACACTACAATTAACTTAATGTTATTATTTTGTTTTCGTTTTTGATGGATATATAAAACTAGTAAATGTAGATGGATATTTAAACTGTTGATACAAGCCACTTGAATTGTTACTACCATTTTTACTATTTGTACCTGTCATTTTAAAAGATGCACCAGATTTTGCAGTTGATGTAGTAATAGTTATATAAAATAAGTAAACCCGCAAATGATCACATATTTCTTTGCAAACAAATATTGAGTATATTGCTAGATCAATAACGGTCCATGCCTGTAATTATAAATTTCAATTTAGCAGAAATATTTAACAGATAAAAATAGAATATTTCAAATTATTACCATGCAAACACACAGCACATAGTATTCTGGCAATATAGAATCAAAATATTGATTTAAAAATAACATGGCCGGGCCTATAAGCGTGGAATCAACATACTCAATTGGACTTTTGGTCATATGAGCAATCTAATAACAGAAAATAAGACAAAATTAAATTGTTAAGTAAAAATAAAAATGTAATACTGAATAAAGCTTCTTTACCACAAGTTTATTTGTTATTTTAGCAGTAACTAAACCAAATGCCATTATGTAAAGTACAGGATGAGTTTCATAAATATTTTCAGTACTCTTGCAAGCAATGATATACCCAGGTAAAACCACTAACAAAAGAGGAATAGCAGGAGACAAAACACTGGTACCCTAAAATAAATAAATAATGAGAATTTATTTTAGTCATAACTAGTTATTTAACTTACGGCTACTGAAGATCCATTTTTGCCAATACCACCAGTAAGTATAACAGATACATTAGATCTGGCTAAAACTATCGATATAGCTAATGTCGTAAGCAGTAATACAAATTTTAGCTTGACATTAAAAAAAGGCACCTAAAAATAAAAAATTCATAATATATTATTTAGTTAATAAAAAAAAATATACATAACATTACTATAAATACAGCTTATAATTAGTGGAACAGAGAGTAATATTACTAAACTAGATATGCATATTGCACATGTCTAATCTAAAAAAATGATTAACAAAAACTATTACAACAAAACAATATCCTGTAAGATAAATATATATTTCCATTTAGTAATATTATAAATATAACACAGTCACAGTTTTGGCGACAGTGCAAGCATATTTTTTTTTACATTATACTATATAGTTAATGAGTTAAAGATTTGATATGTATTTATTGAATGCAGATTTCTTATTAATAATTAAAAATTAGCTTGTTTTGTAACACCTTAAATAAAATTAAATGTATTTATTTTTACCTATTTTTGTGTATGTTTATAAGTCATTATTCCATGGGAAATATGTTTAATCAGACATAAATTATTGTAATAAATAAGTAAGCAATTTGTAGTTTGTTATATAATCAATTACTCTAGTGACTAGTTACCAGTTTTTTTTTTTTTTGCTATTCAATACTTTTTAATAATGATTGATAAGAAAAATGAGCATGAATTCAACTTTTTGTTTAATATTTCATGTTTTTTTATAATAAATATTTTGCTTTTTTTATTTCATAAAAATACTCCCTAATAATTAATAATCAGTTTAGTAGGTCGATATTAGAAACACATTTTAGCACAGTTGGACTATAGCTACAATACATTCAAATATTTAATCACAATAATATTACACTATATACCAATTGATATGGTATGACTTAAGAGGTTGTCAGTCAGTGTACTATTTGTTTTCTCTCTCTGGCCCATGCACAACATGGACGATTTCTAATTAGTGTAAGACAGAATTTGGCCACTATCAAACTTCAAGTTAAGAACATTATTAGGTGTTTTTAGGTGGCTTTTTTACAATATTTAAATTTTAAAGTGACATATGAGCATTTTCAAATTATAACACTTTTATTCATATAATTTTTGAAATTGAATTGGTAAAATTAAATTTGAAATATCAAAAAAAAAGCCAACATAAGAACACAGATAATTTTCTTAACTTTAAGTTTAACAGTAGCTTCTTTCACTCAATTCTCATAAAATGAAGCTCATCAATAAAGTTCATTTTGCTCAATGCAAAATTTAAGTTTTTTAAATTCACAAATTTATGTTGGGCTATAGAAAAAAAGCAAATAGTGAGCTTATGTATGGGATCCCCTGCACCTTCAGTAATTGTGACAATGATTAATACTAAAATATAACTATTCTGTTCTTTAATCATTTATCCAACGATCATGTTAATTTTCTGATTTACTTAATTAAAGATTGCTGAAAACATGTTTTTTCTTTATTCATGCACAATCTTGTTTAATATATTACCTACCCACTTTCACAGGAATCGGTACTTACTTCAATATCCCAAATACCGGTACCAAAAACAGCAGACATTAAATGAAGAAATATAATAGATAGTTGTGTTTCTGTGACATCAAATTTACCAAAACGTAATGTACCTATGTCATAAAAAAAAAATAGCAACAAATTATAAATGCAACACTAAATTTGAGTACCATTACTTTTTTGAAACATTTTTACATACCTGAAACATAAGTTTGCCAATGAGCAAAATAAAATAAGGCAACAGCAAAAAAACTTTGCAAAAACATCCATGATGGGTATTCTCCTAGTTTTACTGACACACAGGCTGACAATGTAATGAACACTGAAATAAAAATTATTAATTTGGATCTAAAATAACATTTAAATTAATTTTACCAGTAGAAACAGAATCACAACCATGATCAAATAATTCTCCTAAAGGTGAAGAAGAACCAGTTCTTCGAGCTTGCTTCCCATCAATGGCATCTAAGCTCTGGTAAACAAATAAACCAAACCCACACAAAAAACTTGCCCATCTAGGAATCTGAAAATGTTATTACAAAAGTTCAAAATTAAAACATGAGTAAATATACAATTAATTCATAACAATATTTTCATTGAACAACAAAATCACCTTTTTACATTTCAATTTCAATATTACATTCAGATTCAAAACTTATACAGAATTAGAACCTAATATTAAATTCTACACATGTGACCTAAACTCACTTTTCAACCACCCAAATATTTTCAATCAGAAATATTTATGTAATGAATCATGTTTCCTATGTTCACTTAGTTATTAGCGTATAACATACAATATATTATTATACCATAAAGGATGGTATTAAAAAAAAAATGTTCATCAAATTAAATTCTAATTTTAAAAACAAGTCTACTAGTATGTACCATATGTAACATTATTATTGTTGAATCTTTATTGATGACCAGATATAAGTAGTACTCTTTGTAGAACACATTTAATAATAATCTTAATAGTGTAGAAAAATAAATATTTACTATTAAAATATATTTAAGTAACTATGGCATAAGGTTTTTATTAACAACCATGGCGGTTAAAATTTTAAGTTATGCCACTTATATAACTGTAATTAATAAAATAACAACCGTAACACTTACTTGTATAACAGAGAAAAATAATGGAAATAAAGTAAAAAAATACGTTTGGTCTAGTTAAACTATAGTAATAACCTATTATAATATATACTTAAACAATTATAATTATGATTCTACAAATAATTAAATAAAATATGGTGAGTTTTATAATTATATAAAAAAGGATACTTAAATTATCTTTAGCAGTTTGTATAATATGTTGAATATGTGTACAACACATAAATATTTTTAAATTTTAAGTATTTAAAAAAAGTAGAATATATGCCAAATCTAATAAAACTATGTGATATTATTAATTTTTTGTAATTCTGTTTATTAATGCTGATAAATAATGGTATAGCAATCAAAAAATTGAAAATATAAAACCAATGTCTTTGTAAGTTTTACATTTATAGCACACATAAATAATCACATAAAATATAAAAAATTGTTTATTTTAATTTTACAAAACTTTAAAGACTTATTAAAATAGTTTACATGATTTGAAATATTTTAATATTTGAAGACTTAAAATCTATAACATATGCCAAAAAATGAAAAATTGTGACAAGCCCAATAACATGTAAAACTGGCTATGTGCTTTGATTATTGCTAATAAGCCAAAAAATATTTGTTAGAGAGCGTGTGTGGTATATTCTTCGGTTGCACAAAAAAAGAAATAGTAAATAACTCAAAATCAAATTTTTGGCACAGAGCCCGTTGAGCCAGATTTTAAACAAAAGAGATGTGTGGGTCAAACTGTTCAAAGTTTGAAAAATTGAACCAAACTTAGATGTTTAGTTCAAATGCAAAAGTTAAACGTAGTTTTAAGAAAACTAACTGAACCAAACTTAACAAAAAGTTTGAAATTCTATAATTAATCCTAACTCCAGAATAGTTTGAATTTCAAGGAAAAGTACTAACTTATAAATAACTTTAAACAACGTTGCAAAAAAGACGATTTTCCTGTATTCATTTTATTTATCGTCTATTTTATAGATGAAAAATATACCTGTATTTTATGCTTGTTAATTATTTTTAAAGTACAGTCATGCAGAGTTGAATGCTCATTTTAGTTGCATTATTGTTATTTTTAATTTTAACAAAATTAAAATTAAAAGCATATTATTCTCGAACAGTGATTTTATTTTGTGTTATTAAATTGTTTATACTTTATAGACTAACTAACTAAAATAGTTGTTTTGGCTTTGTATTGCTTACAAAATTGCTTTGATGAGGGTGCGGTTTGATTTTGAATGAAATATTCAGTTCAACATATGATTAAAAAGTTTGGTTTGAGACCATATTTTTAGGTTTGACCATCTCTACAGAAGATGCATTGTTATGAAAAAAAAGTAGTCTGTAGTAACTAGAAGAGCAATTTATGCGACTGATAGCAATTTGATATATTTTATAAATAATTAACATTAAATGTAAGACATGATTTATGAAATTTAATCTGAAATTACTTTATTTAATTATTTGTCAAAATTCTAATATTTAAAAATTTACTGTTGGTATTAATTATTAAGATATTTTGTGATTTGTTAAAATATAAGAAATATTGAATACTAAATAATTTACATCAACATAATATTTAAAGTTTTAAAAATTATACACCCATTATATTAAAAAAAGTAAAAATAATTTTAGAAAGTTGCGAGAAAGTTGTAATAAATAAGGCAGTCTATAAGATATACACTAGAATCTTGGTAATACGGCAGATTATCAGACTGCTGAATTAACAAAATTGCCAGATTAATAAAGTTTCATGTAAAATCATATTTTTTTAAAAAACCTAAATACCTGCAAAATTTAATTTATCACGCAATACAACACAATAACTAACCGATACATAATACACACATCAACGTTAACTGAATAAAAATAAAATATCTAATCGGTTCATTCAGACTTTAATCAGTTACATTTAACAGTTGTATGATTATTATAGCAAAAAAATAGATGGATGTAACAGATTATTGCAGATTACCAAGTCCTCTGTAAATAAGACCAACAATACTTACAATCTACAACCATACAATTATAAAATAAATATTAATTGAAAAATTGAACAAATATGAATATTATTGAGAACCTAATAATCTAAACAAATATATTTAAATTAAATTTCAATATTTTTATGAAACTATGTGTTTTAAAATTACATGTTAATGCAAAATAAGATCTTTCTTAAGTTTCTTAATTCAAATTGTTTTAATATTATCATTACTAAATATAGATTTATTTATATACAAGTAGGTATGTATAGAACCTAAAATTGACATCATTCTTTAAACATTGTGAGTAATGGAGCAATAGGTAAACATCATGTTTACATCATAGTAGTAATATTATCATATTTATCCCACAAATATTTTTTTGGAAATAAAAAAAAAGTAAAAAAGAGCAACAGTTATAATTTAAAATATTTTTTGTTTGCTTAAATTTTAATAAAAGTCTGTGATTAAGAGGATGTAAGACCACTATTTGTTTTCTCTCTCTTGCCCACAAGCAGCATAGACAAAAAACATTTACACAGAATCATTTTTTTTTTATGCTTTTGAGTAATCATGGAGTAAAATCACTAACCACAAAACAAATCAAGAATAATATTTTTCACTGTATGACATATCAACTTGTCTAAATATTGTTCCAAAACAATTTTAATATCATTTAATTTTGAGTCAAATATTAAGTCAAATAATAAAAATAAATTTAAATTCTTAGTTAAACCCTCAAAAATATTATCATCTATAATTTTTGTATTATGTGATTTTACTCTTAAGATTATCAAAAATCATAAAAAAAGGTTTTAGGTGAATGTGTTTAATCTATGTTGTGCATTGGTCTGAGGGAAGACAAATATTGAGCTGACATAATCTTAATGATTTTATAATGTTTCAAGGTTATTCTAAAATTATGTTAAGTTTATGAAAGGTCCAAACATTTTAATCAATTATTTTTAATTAGTAAAATAGTAAATGGAATGATCGTTGGTACAAATATTTCATATACATATGGATATAATTTTTATAAACAACATAATTATTCCAAGGGTTCTCTACAAGATTTTAAAAGTGAAATCTGTGAAAAGATTTAAAATGTTGAATTTTTATTTTAAAAAAATGTTCATATAATCAGGTAAATTTCAAATATTCAAAACGGGATGCAGGTATATTTACTACTAAGCAGAAAGTACTAAAAGTCTAAAACAAACAGTGGTTCACTAATCAGTATAATTATAAGATACAACAAAAGTAACATGTTTTTCAAACAATTACTCACATATAAGGTTTTAATAATGTCCAATGAATAGGTAATACACAAATAATAAAAATATAATACCCTTTAAATATACCTATCTACTGTATTTAAATATTATTATTTATATCATTAAATTTCATTGCTCATTTATAAAGCATAGTTAACTGTTCTACATTTCATCTTCAAAAATAGCCTACAAAGTGGAAAGAATATTTAAAAATGTTTTATTTAATAAATACCATGAAGTTGATTTTAAAATATATAAATTTTTATTCATTGTGCTGATTGAAATTGTAGACATTTGAAAAGATTCATCTACTAAATTCAACTAATTTTATATATTATGTACATAGATCATATAGACATATTAAGCAATAAACAATACAACTTCTAATATTTTGATCCTTATAACAGTAAGTACTTAATATTTAAAAAATTACTTTTTGCAAAATTAAAAATATATTAAATTCAAACAGTGAAACCATTATAAATAGCTAATAACTAAGGCTTAGATTTCAATGCATTTGCAATTTTTTTTTCTTTCCAGGTGCATACAATTGAAACAAGGTTTTTGTCCACATAATCACTTTTTGATGGTCAACTTCTTTTTAATATAAACAATTATTCTATTGTATAATACAAAATTTAGAAAATACATTTTTTAAAGTGCACTTTTTAAAAAAAATTGTTGGTAAATTTTCAAGTTATAAATGTATTAGGTATTTGAGTAGGTTAGGACATTAAAAACCAAGCCATACTAATAATGATAGAATCAGCAAACATGAGAGTAAAAAATAAAGGTAATATAAAATGCTAGAGATTTAGAGATGCATTTACCTTAAATTGTCAGATAAGTTAATACTTTTAAAAATAATGAGTCATCTCTGTTAAAAGAATAATTGTGTATGGTTAATTAGATATGATATATGTATTTTTTAAATAATTGGTTTATGTTAATTTTCAATGAAATCAAACAGATATATCCACTTACTTCTGAATTAGCATCTGGACTATAACGTATAATCACCAGTGTAGTGACAACATTTACGATCAGTCCAATGAGTGTAATTAAGTTTGGTGCCATCCATATGGGTGTTTTTAATACTAGCCAATTCCAAAAAGGTTGCAGGTATACATCGGTAAGACTCCGGCTTTCACATTTATATGTGTGTTCACCAAGCTTCTTGAGTTGAGCTGGTAAGAGTATTTTATTTTTCGTAAAACAAAACATTTTGGTAAGGATGCTTGAGTACCGACACTGCATCAATGACTAAGTAAAGATAGATGAGTAATGTTATGTTTTGGTGTCGCTACTGCATCGTGAAGATATGTCTAGAACAAAAATTTAGTTTCAGTAGGTACTCGTGTAACATAAAATTTACAAAATCGCAGGAACGAAAAATGACTTTGGCATTATTAATATTATGTAATTATTGTATTATTGTCGCTAACAAAAGGAAAAAAACTATAAGGAATTACGAAAAAAATTATAGGTACTTACATCATATTATGCGTGGTCAACAACGAGCCATTTTTATTCTTAGAAAAATTACGACCATTGCATTTATCACGACCTATCGAATAAGTACGTTTAAACTTTAACCTCTAACAGAAACACGATCGGGCTCGAGTAAAAAACGAAATAATAATACTTTTTAACACTATTGTGAAATATTACATGAGAACGATCAGAAGCCTCGTTATCGATAAATGACGATAATGCTCGCCGGATATCAATCGGACCATATTCGTTGGACTAGTGATAAGACCACCACCGTGCCAAACGTCGCGCCAACAGCATGCTTACGTCATTCCATGAACATTATAGTGCCGTGGCACGACGACGCAAGACGACGGCGGTGGCGGGCGGCAGCAGCTGGCCGTGTTACGATTTCGGCATGGCAAATCGTAATCGATTAGTTTCAACAATCGACAAACTGTCGGCAAAGTTTTAATACATAAAAAAAAGAACTATTGAATACGATTTTTCAATAAATAATCGTACAAATATCAAATTTTTACAATTATTTGTTATATAATACGACTAATCATCGTGATGTTGAACTAAAAGATAAACCATATTATTATTATTATTATTACTTCCGTAAAAATTATTCGACTTCAATGTTAATGATATTGATATATCGCATTATAGCTATAAAGGTTACCTACCTATATTTAATTATTACATAACAAATTCTCCAACTGAATTCGAAATCGAATAATAATATATAATAACCTGTGTCACTGATATTGTCTTTGATTACAATTGTCTAGCATAAATCATAGTAGGTAGGTTATTAGGTCTTTTTATTATTTTTTTTTTATTTATCATACCTATATATGGCTATATGTTTGAATGCTTTGAATCTAATATAATTTGATAACATTGTTTTCGGGGTATAATTTATTAACTTCCAATGTAAAAAAAAAGCGGGTAAATGGATGACGATTTGCTGTACCCTGTATAGTAGGTACAAGTAGGTCACTGTAATGGATGGTGTTAAATTCGAATTCAGTGATATAATATCATTGTATACGAAAAATGATTCTGAGCGGAAACGGGTTGTCGGCCTAGAATATTTTATATTATATTATATTATGTTTAAATTGTTATTATTACTATTATAGCCAGTAGGTTGAACTAATATTATGTGCATAGTATCATATTTGTATAGGTATAATATAATAATATACTTCAGAAGTTTCAAGTACCCACGAATAATATTTTTAAATTACATCAAAATAACTTAAGTCACTATTCTTATTTTAACTATACCTATACTTAATTCCGTCCAAATTTTAACTTAAAATACCTATAAAAAATAATTGTACACTATATTTTTCGGTTTTTTAGTTAAACAGTATGGACTACTTATGAAAAACCTTGTTTTAAATTTTAATCGTTAGCAATAAAAATCAAACATTTTATATTTTTTTAACTACAAAAAAATTTGCAAATTTTCGTGATCAATGAATTTTGTTAACATTTTAGGTAACTTAATATGCTCATAAAATAAATTACCATTGTTCTATTATTTTAATCTACTATTATAACAACTTATGAGGAACTTTATTATATTTTCAAACTTTTTGATCTAGCAATGACATTTTTTATCGATATTTATAAAAAATACTATAAAAAAATTGAAAATTAAAAATGTCTATAAATAGCTTTAAAATAAGTCAAATTATTTTTTAAATGTTATGGTATAAAAAAAAATGATACAAACATTCTGTGAACATTTCATATGCCTACAATTATTTTTTTTTTATTACACTAAAAAACAAAATTAATTTTGTTGAAGATGGGGTTTGCATAAAATACCAGTTTTTTCTTAATTTTTTCCAATTGCTTTTGAAAATTACTCTAAACTTTTCATTTTTACCTTAAAAGTACCAACTAATTTCACTTTCCAACCAAAAGAGTAGAAAAATATGTTCAGCATCATTGTAAAAATAATACATTTATCGCGCGTTCCGCTCAGAATCTAAAACAGATTATTTTTTCAAACAATTTGAGATTTAATGCCTTAAAAGTTAAAATACACCTATATACATACCTATGTACTCAGATAGGTACTAATAAACTTCGTAGGTATTTTGTTCTTATAGACTATAGTAGTATAGAATTTAGAGTATAGACCATAGTCGTTTACTTGTATTACATAATAATATAATATAGTCTTAACGACTAAACCAGCTGTTCCCAAACTTTTTTCTGTAATTCCCTTTTTAGGATTGAATTCAGCCACAGTGCCCTGCCTTGAATATTACGAACAATATACTTAAAAATCAACACTTATTCTCATTGATAATATAAGTTTTTATAATTTTACTGAATATAAAGCATGCAGCTTATAACCAATGGTCCATGTTTAAAAAAAACTTGCGTACGTGTGTAAGTCGTTAGTATACTCAGAACTCAAAAGTAACTAGCCAAAGGTAAGAGCTCAACTATAGTTCGATATAACTAAACAATTAAACACATAAGTAGGTACGACCAATATGATTAGATAATAAAGGTAAGATCCGTATACATAACTTTGCCCATAGCTATGGCTGTATCTATTAATATTAGGTATAGGTATTCAATACTCGCCAATTTGTTGAGTTATGCGTATTATGCTATCGGAATTTAAACGGTTTAAATTTAACTACTAATCGGAATACACAAAATACATTTTTTTACAAGATTCAATTTGAAAATAACAACAATTCAAAAAAACTACAATAAGTTATAAATGATTTTTTTAGTCACGGTGCCTCCGGAAAGTGCTCGCGTTGCCCTTAGAAACAATATTTTACGTGTCGAAATAGGTAACATATCTTATTATTAGTTATTCAATACAAATATTAAATACCTAAACAGACACCCAGTGATTGTTATACTGACAAAATAAATCGTAACAATTTTTACCGATTCATACTGAGGTCTGAGGTTAATAGTTATTAGTTATTGTCATAATTTAATAGAAGCGCGTAAGGTGATTCGCTATATGTACCGCAGTGTCGTGTCTTTGTAACACTCACAATGTTTCTATTTAGACGTTTACTGTATTTTACAGTATTACAACGTATAGTTAGGTACAATTTGATAAAGATTGTAAAAAAAGATATCTTAACTGTCAGATCAGACTTATCTGTTTATTTTCAGTCTTATCTTAGTAAGAAGTGGATTAAATTGTTTTAGTTTAAAAGTATTATGTTTGTCAGAATGCTTCGCCCAACTCAATAAGTTCTATTAAAGACCATAGTTAAAATATTCAGAGTTCACAGTTTCGCACTATCATATTTTGTAGTAACACTTAAATAAGAAAATTGAAAGCAACTTATAAACAAAACTATAAATTTAACAAATAGACATGTGATGGTATTGAATATTATTCTATTACAATAAAAATTACAAATGATGCTTTTTGTTTGAGAGTTCAATAAGAACTTCGTCTGTCGATATTGGCTAATTACGATTTATGGATTTATTAGATTTATAATCTAACAAAGTTTTAATGAACAATAAATAAGGAATCAAATTATAAATTTAAATAATATTTTGATGAGGCTGGTATGTCCAGGGCCAAGGCCTACTCCAACATTTTTGAAAATTTTTTTACTTGTGAATTATTAAAACTTTTAAAATTATAATTATTTGAATATACCATATTAAATAATATAATAAATATATATAATAATTTATGCTGTTTGAACTTTGAACAACTAATGTAGGTATTTATAGCTATAATCGATCGATAATTATTAATATACTTAAAACCTAATTATAATTCCTTTTCCTCAATTTGTAGTGGCTAAATAGACTTATAACTTATAAGCTATTTAAAAAGTGTGCTATAAACCTCAAAATATTCACTTCATATTTTAAAATATGTAAAACCATGCAGGTACCTATTGAAACTTGATAAAATAATCCACGACATTTTTAAAAATTAATAATATAAAAATAAGGACCTAACTTTATCAACAATTTAACTATTCATATTTTAAACAATAATTGTTTTTATTAATGGTATTTGTAAATAGTTATATAATATATTAAAAAAAATATAGTATTCATTTGAATAGTTTATGATATAGTTTAAAGTTGTATTAAATTTATGATTATTTTGGTTATAATAGTTACTATAAATTATAATAATAATAAATATGAATTAATACGATATTATGACCCATGAAGTACCTACCTAAAAATGTAAAAAAAAAACAACTGTTTTGATGAATTATAAAAGCAGGGCTCGTATACATAACTATACTAACATACTTGTAACAATATTTTGAAAAAAGCACACATTATTGTAAAACAAATGGACTCTTTTCTTTTTTCAAAATCTAAAAAGTTCATGTGGACCTATCTCCCATATTCTCTATTTCTCTGTGGTCGCAAAATGTGAACTGGACCTAGATTTGTCGCTACAAAAATAGATACACCAGCAAATCCACGGGTCACGACACAAGACAATTTACTAATAATGATAAACACAATGTTTTTATGATTCCATTGTAACGATTGTTACATCATGACTTGTATTTTATTAACATCATATGTACAATAGGCACAATATATTATATATTATGTTGCGTCGTTACGGTAAAAGTACGAATACCGGTTAAATCAAAGATTTACCGAAAAAATCCTATGTTTCATCGACTACTGTTGGTAAAACCTAGGATACACAAAATTATTTAGCCAAACCCCGAATGATTTTTGTAGTTCCTACTTTTACAAACGAAATTTGGTAAATCTTAGAATAAACAATCAGTGTTAGTAAAAGTCCGAAAAGTTACCAATTATGTTATTAATTATTAATAGTTGTTAGTGTTAAAGTACATGTACTAATGCATTAGGTACTACATGAATGACGAGTATATTAGATACACATTACACATATTTATATTATTATTACATATTACTGCAGTGTTGGTATATTATAGGTAATAGGTACATTAATTACTAGTAGCCGGTAGGTATATTATGTTTATTATAATTAAATTTATTTTGTAATTAAATTATTTATTTGTGCAGGCTTGAATACTGTGGCATCTCGATAGTTGCACAATATACTTTTGGATCTGCACTTACATCTGTTAATCATACACTTTTTCAAACAATCTCACCTTATTAATCCTTGTTCACTAGTCAAAGACAGTTGCGATACTGCTTGTCGGATACCAATTTCATTACCTGGCATAACTGTTGATTGTAAAAAATATTCTTCACACAAGGTGAACTGATTGCGGGTGAACAGTTGTGAGGGTGTTCCTGCTTTTGTACCCAGGTGAAAAAATCCCCATCTACAACTTGTAACACCTTGGCCATTAATGTGCGGGCATCAATTAATAATCATGATAAAAGTCGATCGCAGTAAAATGTCATTATCTGCATAGTTTCAATTTTTGCAGTAATATGTAAAAAAATATTATAATAATAATAATAATAATAGTAAAACTAATGTACTAACACCGTAGTAATATGTAATAATAATTTAAATTTGTTGTCACAATATATAACAATAATATAAATGTGTGTATCTAATATATTATAGACATGAATGTAATACCTAATATACTTCAACAATAATAATTATTAATAATTAATAACATAATTGGTAAAAATTTTCGGACTTTTACTAACCCTGACTGTTCATCCTAAAATTTATCAGATCTTGTATTTAAAAGTCCAAACTACAAAAATCATTCAAGTTTAACCAAATAATTGTATGTAATTGTGTATCCTAGGTTTTAACGAAATCAATTGGCAAATGTCCAAATTTCATAATACTAATAAAGTATACATCTTACAAACATAATACCTATGCACAATAATATGCAGGTATATGCCAAATATATGTAAGAGAACATTTCTCCCGTTCTTCGTGATTTCCATCACGCGCACCTGAACTCCGAGAGCTATAATAAACTTTTATGTACCTATTAATAATTATTTGGATCAATCTATATTTATTTGTAATATTAAGATCCTAAATACCATTCGTACTATCGAGCTACGATTAAAATATATTTAAAAGTAACTATAACTTCTTCTCTGAATACACTATATTTAACTGGTCATCAAGGATCACATTATACCATCTTAATTGACAAATACTAAATTTTATTCTTATGAGTTATGTTAATATTTTCATGACGTGTATAATTTTTACCCTAACTATTTCAAAACTGGACTTTTTTGTCCTTAGGGGGAGGGAGATTTATCCGAAATCGTATGCCACCAATGTATGTGATATTATGTGTGTTTATTGAGTGAAGTAACTTAGGAACACACATATATTATGTATTTTTTAGTGAAAGCTAATTATTATTTAAATTTTATTTTCAGATCTCGTGCTTAAAGGCAAGACGTAGGAGTATAGGTGGGTACGTAATACATACACTTATGACGTGATGGACTGTCGTCAGCTCTAATGTATAATGTCTAATAATCTACAGACATTTATTAATAACTATCAAAATGAATTCATAGAGTATAATATTATCAGCTATAGTTCGGTAAGTACGTCTATATTATTTTAGTGGACTCAACAGTAAATATTACATTTTAACTTGGAGTGTACAATTTATAAAAAAAAAATAGTTGAGTATTGTTGTTCTGAAGTTCAGAGCCTGAAGTGTATATATCCACTGAAATCCCAGAATGTAGCTGCTTTATAGTGCAAATTACAAATTTAATAATTAACTACGACTATAATAATTAATAGCCGATAACGGCAGTAGGTAATTACCTAACGTTAATCTTAAAAATAGGTAATAAATTGTAATAACGGTGATAGCTACCCACTCGGATGATTAATAATTATAATTAAGAATAGGTACTTGGTATTTTACCCGTGAACATAGACTCAAGACCATTTTGACTCATGGCACAACTCACAAATATAGATATAGGTATAATAACTAATGAGTATATACCAATAGGATCTAAGTTACTAACTGATTATTTTTTTTCAATCAACGTTTATATGAAATTTCAGAAGTAAGTACCTATTACCTACCTAATACCTATTGTTATTTTACTACTAAAGAGTAAAAAAAACACTAAGGTACTTAGGTACCTAATTTAAGTAATAACTAATAACTAATAACAATTCATTATTACTAACAATACATTAAGAATTATAATCAAGGAAATGGTTTTATTGCACTTTAAAATGCATAAAATATGCTGACACAATTTAAAAATAATAATATACACATTATATAACTCGGAAATACGGCTATCGAAAAGCGAGTGTTGATTGAGGTTTTGGTATTTATAACTTTATAAGAATACTAAATTTTGATTATTAATCACCTATAATACAATACTTTACAATAGCATATCTGTTATTGTAATTAGTAACGAAAAAGTTTTCAATAAAATAAATAGAAGAGGTCTACGTACCCACAATAGAATTAATTAACGCAGTGCAAGATTCTAAATTGGTTATAATAATTAATATTTCAAAAAAGATTTCAAAATTGAGTATTGGCTTATTTACCAATTATATTCATAATACTCAATAGGTAACTATGATAGTTTATAAAGATGAAAGTACAAATATTTTTTAGACGATCAAAAAATATATATTTATATACAATTGTAAAGGTGTTTACAAGTCTAAAGGTAAAGGTCTGAGTGTTTGACACTTAATAGCTATATATATATGCTATATTTTTGAATAGGTAGGTAGGTACTTAACTGATAAGTAACTGTATACAAAAGCTAGAAGGTAAGTCCGTTCCCTGACTATGATAGACAATAAAGTATTAACTATTAAACTTTAATTTTTTTAATTACCTATACAGGACATATAGGTACTAATGTACCTATGATAATTATTAATCTTATAAAAATATTTTAAACACAGTCGAACAGTTTTCATCGACCGTGATAATGATTTATGATTATATTCTGATGCCAGGAAAATTAGTAAAGTACTTTTAATTAATTAGGTATTTCACTTTGGAGTTTGATCGAACTTACCTCCTCGATTCTTAGGACTTTTCAAAATAATTAGGAACAACGGGAATTTAATAAGGAAAAACAAAAACCAGTTTTAAAATCGATTTTCTTATTTTGTTGTAGGTAGTTTAGAAACAAATATCTGTTTTATTCTTATCAAAAAGTTTTTATGTACAAATTATCTAGGTGATTTATCGTACTATTGCCGATAACTGACAAATTAGAACTGTACAGTCATAGAAGTCGACTGTACCTCGTCATTGAGTAGGTCACAGAAATGAATGTGGTGAATTTTAATTTAATGATAAATCATTGCATACGAAAAACGATTTTGAGCGGAGACGTTTTGTCATCCTTTTATCATATAAATGTATTGCTATTTACTATTTATTACTATACTAATTTATTTTACGATAAACAGGTAATACGGTAAAACTATAAATAGGTAACAGTATAACATTAATCTAAATTAATTGAACTGTCAACTGTCAATATATATATATAAACCATGGGTCCAAGATTTTGGAGGCTTCCCTACTATAATAGTAATATTAAATAAGATTAAAAAAAATTTAGGAATTGTTTGGAGGGAGGCTATTGAAATTTTGGGAGAGCTTATCCCCTATTTGAGCCTATGTTTAAAATATAATAATATAAGTGAAATGATCAAGTCGACTCAGACATATTTTTAAATTATATAGAAATAACGAAAATTGTTATTCTTTATTTAAATAACGATTATTATCCAAATAAACTTAAAATGTCTATTACAAAAATAAAATTATATACTTAGGTATTTTAGTTCTAGAAACAACTGCTTGCGAGGATCTTAGTATTAAATGTTCAAGCCTTAGCTACAAAAATTGAACACTATATATTTTAAATTAAAAAATAATTTTCAAATTTTCGTAGTTTTTGTAATTTTATCTAAATTTAAAATTTAAATGCTTTAAAAAAATGTGTTTATGTATCTTTCATATTTTTATATGCTTATAGTAAAAACATATTTTGTTCTATTTTTATAATAATTATAAATGAGTCTGAATCCTTTTTGGAAATGTTTACAAATTAGCAAGGCTGAGCATTAACGAGTTAATTTTTTCCTATGTTATTCAGTAACTCACGAGTTAATTAATTTTATTTTCACGTTAAGTTAATTTTTTTCGTAAGCTTCAGATTTAAAATAAATTCAATTTATAAAAAAAATCAGAAATAGTAAATATATTAATTAGTAAATAATAATTTATAATAATAGTTATTATATAGCATATTCGTAGAAAATATTATAAAACTATATTATAGACGGAAATGTCGTAGGAAAATGAATATTAATATTAAAAAATTAAAAAATAATAGTTTTAATTTTATTAAATTATAATTAATATAATGAATATTCCTATAGTTATGGGAAATGTTAAACATTAATACGTCATTAATAGAAGAAAAATATAACAAATTACTCAGTATCTCATACAAGTTTGTAATTTAATTGTAGACTCATTAGTCGTTACCTACTCAATCATTATTAATATTATTACTAATTATTATATTTTTATTCATTCATAGAATTACAGCAATAACTTGGACCTTGTAAATAATTTAAGCCCGTAGTAGCGTGGTACAAAAAATAGAAAATGTGAACTATCTATAAATAGCTCAGAGACCAGAGTCAAAGTTAAAATATAAAAAATATTTAATTAATCACCATTGCCCTAGATAAAATGTTACAATAAAGTGTAAACTTTTTTTGAAAATTTCAAGTATAAACAGTTATTAGATTTGATTATAATAAAATAATTAAGTCCTTTGATGAATAATTGTTATTTCAATCGTGAATATTCAATACGTCGTACAAATTACGTTAAACACCAGAACACCATATAACGAAGTGATTGGTTACAACTTTTAATTTTAATGGACGTTGACACAATGACACATCACACATGGTATAATCAATAGACAATAGCAGTGCCATAGCTAGAGGAGGCTTTAGGGCTAACCCCCCCCCCAAAAAAAAATATATATATCAAACTTACTATACCCGGTAGTACCCTGGCCCTAGGAAAAAAATATTGTAGCCCCTCCGAATAAAAATCTTGGCTACGGTACTAGTAAAAGCCTAATATGATTCTAAATATTTTTAAAAGTTAATTGTACAGTTATAGTATAGTTAAATACTAAAATATATAATAACGAAAGAGTTTAATGTTCCCACGAAAAAATGATTTTGAGTTAGGGTTAACACTAAAAACTGAAAAAATAAAATTATTGATAATTATTAACTTCACTCCTATCAGTAGTTATAAAATGTGAATAAACTAGTAAATACAGTGCCGTCATTTCAGTTTTCAATGGAGGGGGGCAAATGCTGTAACCGGCCCAAATGAGTTTAGAAAAACCGCTCGCAAACAATTATTTTCTTATATTTTATCAAATTATTTTTTCTACTTCAATTATTTCATAATTTTTTTTCTCTTATTTTTACAACTATTTTTACTAGGTAACAACATAATATTCAAATATAAGGAAGCAGATATTGTATAAAAACAGTCGTATACCTGAATCGATTAAAACTCTGTAAACTATTATGATTATACTACCTATACGAAATATTTACAAATTTATATTATTTTAAAGTATTATATTTTTTTATTTTGTACTGCTTACTTATAGTGGTTCAAGGCTCGCTTGTTTATTGAACACATCAGAAATTGTTTTTGATCCTTGAACGATTTGCAGTAATTTTTTTTTAGTAAGTCGATTTTTAGCCTCACCACTCATTTTTTTTTTATTAAGACGAGCTTAGTCTAAAATATTAATATTATATATTAAAATACAGAATATTTTATGAGTTCTAATTCACGACTGTCGCAAGTTAACCGAAATCTGAGATCAATGATAAACAAGAGTGCCAATCGGTTGTTGTTTTCAGAATTTAAATTAATTTTAGATTTTAGAAATAAAACTATCCAGGATTATGACATTGACTATTTTTATTGTTGTGCATACATATGACAACATTATATTCTTTTCCTTCACAAAATACACACACACAAACATACAAACTTACATATACATACGTGCATTTCCCAGCATGTGTTTAAGTATAAGTATATTCCAACTATCAATTATTACTTAAAAATGTATCATTGTGACAATAATTTCTTAGGACACGGTATAATATTTTCTGAAAATATTATAAAAATAGGCATGTTTTTGTGATGGTAAAATATAATAATGATTAAACTGCAACAACCTGCCACCAAGCCCATCGGACTGATTTTAAAATCAGACAGGGATAAATGCCCCTCCCCCAAATGAAGCCACTGAGTAAATACCTACTGTATCTTCTTCATAATTATTTATAAACATATTGATAATCCATTCACTTACAATCTCGTTCATATTTTAATTTTGTTGTCGATGTAATGCTCAAGTAGTTCTGATAACATCTAATGCATATATCAATACAAACACACATAATATAATACTATATACAGTGAAACTTCCATATA
>PVMI01065895.1:830-13547 GCA_008528875.1 Aulacorthum solani | reverse complement strand
TGTTAGTTTTTATATTAGAGTGAACTGACCTTTGACCTATCAACAAACTATTAAGTAAGAAAAATATCTGTACTTAAGCGTCTCCGAATTTTTGATATTTTCATTTTCAAATAAGATACGAGTGGTTGAAGAATCAAAAATCAAAAATATTCATATCTAGCTTGAAAATGAAAATATCAAAAAATAACCGAAGCTCAAGCATAGATAATGTTCTTACCTAAAAGTTTGATAAAAGGTCAATTCACTGTAATATCAAAACTTACAGTACACTATTGAAACTAGGGAACGAAAATTATCAATGTCGTACGTATGTATGGGTAGGTAGCTTTTCCTCTTAATAATCATGGAAATTAAAAGCACTTAAGCTATTATTGATTAGATAATACTATATCTTGTTCCACAAGAGAATATAAATTTCTATAACGAAGGTCAGATCCGTCATAATCCCAATATGTTATCACTTACCAGTGACTGTTGAACGCACGAAGGTATATAACAACTATAGATATCTACATGCACAATATTAACATGTTTTTTTTGTGGAACTGCGTTTAATACAATTATTTTATACTTTTCTTTATTTGTATTTAAATTTTATAATTGCAATTAACCTATGTTTCAATAATAATAGGTTACTAAAATATGATAGGTAGATATGTAATATGTCAATTAGGTAATGTACATTTTTTTACAGGTGTTTCATTTGTTCGTGTGTACCGTTATACATGAATAGATTTAAAAACAAACAGCATTCATGTCCATATTGTAATGCTTTCATTGGACTTTACAAACCATAAGCCAATAGACAGTAATATTATTAACCGACAATGTAACTAAGTGTACAAACTATAAGTGTATAAAATATTATATTTCTCCCATTATTACACTTGATTACATACTTTCATTATTGTTATTATCGTCATATCATCGTTAAGTTTATTTTGACAATATTTATTATTTAGTAAATTATTGAATTCCAAAATAGTGTTTGGAATGGACGTCGTTAATATTTAGTATAATATAAATATATTAAATTTATATATTAAGTATATATATTTAGTGAATGATACACGAACGCACTCGTTTTTTTAATCAAATTGAACTTGAACGTGAACGACGTTTATACTTCAATGAATTCGATCGATTTTTAAAACTCTCAATTTATTTAACACTTAATAAACATAATATTATGTTTAAAATATATTGATTAATTTTATTATTAATAATATTTTTAAAATATAATTCCTATTATAAAAATATAAAATAAAATGATTTAGTGTGAATGATTTGAAATAAACTCTAACGAACCCTGAACGAGTTCCTTTTTTAAGGACTAAACGTGAACGTGAACGTGAACGAATTCATTTTTTTTTGTGAACGTTCCAAACACTAATGGTAATACACAGAACTCTGTGTTATAATTTGAATTATAGTAATTAAAATCCTCTCTGATTTTAATAGCTAATAATAATAAATAAATATATCATAATAGGTATGGCTATAGTCAAATTGTTATGAATTCCGAAATTAGAATAATTTGCAAATATTCGTGATTCTGATGATTATTTTTAAAATTATAACTTTAGATCCTCCTTATAAATAAATATGAATTTAAGCTCAAATTGTTTTTTTTTATTTCCATTAACAACTTATAAGGAACCTTGTATTTTACTTTCAAGTTTTTTGACTGAGCAGACACTTTTTTTAGCGAAGAAATTTTTTCAAAAAAATTTCTAAAAGTCGAAATTCTTTTATGCTTATTAATATCAATAGCTCAAAGAGAGTCAACTTAATATTTTTAATTGATTTCGTGATTTATAGAAAGTGTCATTATGAATATTCAGTGAAAATATCATGTGTCTATTTAGAGGTACACCAAAAAACAAAATCAGATTTTTCAAAAACCTGTGTTACGTACAAATCTCAGATTTCTCTTAACTTTTTGTTTGTTTTTTTTTGAAAACCCTGAGGACCAACTAGATTCACTTTCTTTCCAAAAAAAATGCTGAAATCGAATATCAAAGCGTTTTTAATGCCTCAAAACGTGATGACAGGCACAAATAAAAAAAAACTGCATTGTATATTTATTGCTCAGCTTGGAATCTAAAAGTGAGTAATCGTGTTACTTCCTAACATAAAAATCATATTGTGAGTCAATTAGACTGTAGGTCTAAAAAGTACATTTTGAAAAGTAAAACACAGTTTACAGCACACTTGATCAATATAATCGTAATATGTCCAGAATTAAGAAAGCAAATCATGAAAGTAATTATTTGACATTAAAAATTGATTTTTCTTAAATATATTTTTTGTAAACAATTTTACATACTATATTTCTATACAAATCATACTGGTGCAAAATTGAATCTACATTAATGGCAAGCAAAATTAGCAAGTTAATTAACAAGCAAATTCGTTAGCCAAGACTAAATTCATGTGTAACCCATCCTATATTTCGACTGAAAACCAAAGCTACACCCCCCCCACCCACAACGTAACTAGGAATTTATTGATATTATTTTATAAAAATCGGTCTAGTAGTTTTTGAGTCTTTTTTTTTTTTTTCATTTTGAACAGATGCCGTCGCGGGGACTGCGAAAGTAGTTTTTGAGTCTATAAAAGAAGAACCTAACTTACATTTATTTTTACAAAATATTATAATATAATGTTATTTTATTTTGTTATTATATTATTATTGTACACAGGTTTGGTCTCTCAGGTTGCGGCGTAGTGTAAGCCAAATAACAGCCGGTGACCTACCTACCTGTACAATTATTACCTGTCGGGTAGGTACCTACCACTTATTTTTTTTTTTTTTTCGTTTGCGTTAGTGCGATCTACACAAGGCTCTCGTCCCCCTTGCGGCATAATTTATTGGAAATAAATGATAAACGCACTAAAAGGTAGGTATAGGTAGACGGGACAAGCACCGCCACACCCGCCCTATCAACCTTCGTCGACATAATGCGTAGTAGACTGGTCTCTCCTCACCCTCCACAATCAAATGTTACAACAACAAAGAAGCCCACGAACAGAACATAATATAATCGGCGCCGTTCAAGGTTCTTCTCGGCCGACCGTAGTCGGCCATCCCAAAATCTCCACACCTGCAGGAGGCATCTGCGCGAGCCGGCCTGAGCCCTATGCTCGGCGTCCTTCAAAAACAACATTCCTCCGTGTCAGGGGTTCCCAACATGCAGTTCGCGTCTTATTTACAAAAACCAAAATTTACCCATTACGTGTATTATCATCGATTTAAATCGTTTCGGTACGAAATAATACGCTTAATTTTATGTGATAGGTATGTTTTTTGGCCATCATTATCACTTTTACACGATTTCATCCAATCGGCAATAACGATTGAAACGTTATTGCTCTCGATGTTTTCATAATATTATATTATTATTTTGTCCGTGAACGTATTTGTTCTGGTCACTTCTACGCACACCACCAACATTGCCGGCGCCGGTCGTCTGGACACACTATGTCTCATGCCTACAAGTATAGTATTATTTTAGGCACACGTGTTAGCTAGTAGCCACGGTAAAGAAATTCCAGGTATAATCGACAACCATTACTCCGGGCCATTAGAGACTTGACATTTTAGAAGATATCTGATGATGATATATACAGTAATAATCTACATTATACCTCCGATTTAATGGCTGCAGTGTTCCGAAATGGACTAAATGTAGGTATACCATAATAATGTATATTGGTTAATCCTTGTATTTCCTGATAGTGTATTACGATAAAATAAAAACGATCACAAAGTCCGTTTTTAGTACATTATTTTAGTCTATACGCATAGCTTCAGATTATATAAATATATAGTCACTATTTGTATAATGGATTTATACCATTATGATATTTATCTGCTTTGACAATACCTTTTTGGCTGTGACTGTGTGCGTATCATTTTCAATGAACGTGGGTATTCCACATTCCACACCGATTTTTAAGTATGACGGATTTAATAAGATTTAAGAAGAAAAAAAAGCATCACAACATTTCAACAATTCGTTTACCCACAATAATATTATTGTTGCTGGCAGGTAGATGGTAAAAGTATAGCGGGAAAAAAGTGCCAGTTAAAAAAGTACCGGAAAAAAAGCCCGACCAAAAAGGTCCCACACTAGGAAAAAGTAAATTAATCAAAAAAGTCTAAAATAATAAATACAATAGTACCTATGTAATTATTACAATAATGCAATTTAAAATATAATATTTTCATCACAACCGTTTCTTATGTCATGACTTACTAGCTAAGCCTAAGTTTTTTATTTTTGTCGCAGAAATAAAATTTCCATTCCCTTGAAGCACACGATCGTTATGCATAGAAATAATAGTTAGATGAGTTATATCTAAATCAGTTTTTACAAAACTTGGATACTTCATAGAGCTGTTTATTGAACACCTCTGACACAAATGAAATTAGAGCATTCTTTGTGGAAATTAAACACTAATCCCAAACATGAGGGTATTTTTTCTTAGAATTAATTAATTCCATTTTTAAATGCAAACTTGCTTTGAACTGCCAAAAAATAAAAAATTCTAAAACAAACTTGCAGTTATATGCAAATAAGTCGAATATACTATGTTATCAAACTATCTGCCAACAGTTTCCTTAACTATATCATGACTATACGAGTTATGATAAATAACAAATATATATGTATAAGCATTTTATACATTAGGTACACACCAAAATACAAAGTAAAACTACGTAGAACTGAACAAAAAAAAGTATTTCGGTAAGTGTTATAAGTACTACATTTTTTTTTTCGGAACCTTTTTTCGTAGTAGATAGTGATTTATTTACCGGGACATATTTTTCATGATTTTTTTTCTGATAACCTAATAAAATACAAATGATAAAACTTTAAATATTTTTATGTTTTAATTTTGCATTTATAAATTAAAAATTATTAGAACGCCCCCTAAAAATTATATTTAGGTACATAATCATTAAATTACTTCAAAACGTATATATTAATTTAGATATATGATTTGTATAGAATTATACATAATACAACATAAAATATTATTGTAAGAAAATTATGATATAAAATATAAGTCATATAAATTTAATTCGGTATCTATTTTAAACTTTGATTTATTTTTCAATTTAATATTTTTTTAGTACTTTAATTTTAATTTTTTTCAATGATAAGTGTATAAGTGTGATAAGTGTACCTACCTATACCATAAGTATATATTTGCAACTAAATTTTGATAATGTGGTAATTACAATAATAATCGTTTGAAAAATATTAATTGTTCAATCGCCTTCACTTGGTGGTACCTACTAATATTGTAATCTGGGGATTTTTTTTGTGGAATTTTTTTTTCTCGGAGATTTTAATTTCGATTACCCCAGATCGCATGAGATAAAAAATCGCATCTGATTTAAAAGTTTTTGTTTTTAGTATTGAAAATAAAAAATGTATATAATATTTAGTGCAATAGTCAATACATTATGTATAATAAAAATATTGATTAAAACAAAAGTTATATTTTCATTTGCTAGCTATATTTTCTTGTCCCTGTGTGCATAACAAGCAAGGGCATAAAATATTTATTTTACGTGCGTAATTGCCAAATGTATAAAATAACTTATGTCAATAATTTAATTACAAGCATTTTGGTTCTTTATATAATTTATAAATAATAGATCATTTTAGAAGTTATCAAAGGAAATCGTTTTATAGCAGTTGAAAAAATCAAAAATTGAAGGCGAGCTGCCGTGAGTATTTCTCGATCGTCAATTCAAAATCACGAAAATTGTTTTCTTCGTACATGATTACTAAATCAGATATAAGTACGGGAGGTCCAAGGGCTAGGGTCCAGTGGGCCAGGGCCCACTCAAATTTTCTCTAGAGAAAAACCAATAATATTAAATAATAATTTACAATGTTCACAACGTTTTTACAACAGTATATTATTATTTTAACACTATAAAAATCTGGCTACAGCGCGAAGGCCCCCGGGGAGGTCAAATAGAGAGTAAATAAAGTGATAATACTACTTTATGGTCTCTACGTTTTCGGGGTCTCGACGACGATGCTTTATTTTTACAATATCGCGGAGTTTATATTGTAAGGTGAGTGGCTGTCGCAGACTACACGCGAAATTAACTGACCGTTTTCCGCTAGAAGCAGCACACTACGGCTAGATAAAATATTGTAAAATACGATTCTGAACATATTAAAACACTTTTGCAGATATCAACTTTACTCACTCCATATTTAAAGTAGAGTTGCCAAAATTTCACAACACACTGCGAAGAACGTTATTTGTGCTATAGAGTTTTAATTTTTGTCATACTTTTTTCATGCTCAATAGTTGTTTATAAGCTAATGAAAAACAACCAAAAAAGCAAATGTTTAAAAAAACATAACTTGAATTGGATTGATGTTATAAAAAAAATAAGATAAACTTCTTCTTTATGCACTGTGGGATTTTGGTAGTTTTATTAAAAATAAGGAGAGAGAAAAGTTGAGGCTCGCAAAACAGTTTTTACACCCAAATATACGGTGGTAGGACGGCCTCTTAACATAACATAATTGACAAATATACAAACATACACATCATTTAGTACCTATCACATAATGTTAAATTGTATTTACCTAAAAAAAATGTGTCATAATAATCCCAAAGATATTTTAAAAAAATAATTTGCACCAATATTAATATTTTGTGTATTTCTAAATAGGCATCAATAATGTACAAATATAATCGTAAAAATCTATATATTAGTATATTAGGTAATATGTATATTTTTGCTCATTAAATAAAATGCATAAAATTCCTCTATTCGAAATATTGTTTTGTAAAATAAATTTCACCATGGTGTATAGGTATTGTGCATTTTCTTACTAAGGACCAGTGGTTATAACGTATTTAAACTATTATAAAATTTTATTTTTTAATTTTTCATGATTAACATCAGCGACAGTGGTCATCAGTTATAATTTACATTACATTTGCATTTACATTTTTTTCTTTGGTTATATTTGGCTATAAATCTATGTACCTATTATAACTGTGCATATTATACAATACACTGAATTAGAAACACACAGTCTGTTTGAAATTTAAATTGGAATTTTATTCCATAAAATAAATATTATTATTATTATTAAAATATAATGTGATAATAATAAGAGACCAGAATTATAGAAATTAAAAAGGCACTAAGTATTATGCAAACATGTTATTTTAACAAGCATAAAAACGATCAAAATTTACAGTAGGTATACAAAAATAAATAAAATAAATAACCAACATTGATAACACAAGACACGTAAACTAGGTCTGCTCAAAATATATTGGTAATAAACTATGGCACAGTAGACATTTAACGCAATAAAAGCAAAAAATAATTTAAAAATAATATTTTTCCTATAGCGATATTATTTTGAATTATAAACAATTTATCCTTGATTATTTCATATTAACTATTGATTGACATGCCTATTATGTCTGTATTTAATGAGGAAAGAAGAAAAAGTTAATTTATTCATTAAGAGTGTATATAATGTGTTAACGATATGCTGTAATAATAAAATATGCCTAAACCCTTCAAATAATATGAAGTAACAATATGCAAAATAGGTACAATTTATTTAGTTTATGAAATCAGCATGATTTGAAACTCTCATGTAGTCGTGCGTACACTTAGTATAATTACTATGAATTATGAATATAAAAATGCTTTTAATTTCAGTCTCTAGACGTTTTACAAAAAAAACTTGGACGCTTAATCCTACATCATAGTTTGTCAATTAAGATTCTAAGTTTGGTGTTTTTGAACGATATAATTCTAATATTTTACTATCCGAAATGAAGCACACAGGACTTTTTTATACGATACCTATTTTTTTCTTATCCCGCGGTTTTGGAGCTTAATATGTCTTAATCCGATCGAGTGTGATTGAATAATATGTATAGGTGGTAGATAACATGTAAAATGTCTAAACCTATTTACGTTATTATAGAAACGCCTAACATTATGCGTACATCAATAATTTAATGTTTTAAATTCAACATTGTACTGCGAAATAGGTAATGCGTTAGGTATAATACAATCATTGCTACTACAGGAGTAAGGTATCTAAAAATCCAGAACTTCGATCAGATTAATTGGTAATAATAATTTTCACCACCGCACGTATAGCCGAACATATTGTTTATAATTTTAAGTTTTCACCATAATATTGACCGTCGAAAATGGTGTTTGCGATTTTCAACAAAATGAGTATCTACCTATCTTTGAGTAGTCGATATTAACAAGACGTCGGTAATAGATTATTTCAAAGGCACACTCAGCACTCAACGGACTCGAATCCAAATAATATTTTTTTGGGATTTCTAACTACGGCGCCTTATCAGGTACCTAATAATTACAACATTTGACATACGATCCGTCGTATAATCACAAAGTTATTAATTGTTGACAAAAATATTGCATTTATTATCATTGTAAATTATTATAATATTATATAATATGTTTTTCATATATGCCTACTGGCTACTACTATTATTAGGTAGCTAAAGTCAATACTGATCTAAACCAGAGGTTACTTTAAATTAAAAAATTCTAATTAGCCTATTTTACAAAATCTTTGGACGGTAAAAATGTCTATTTAAGTATTTTTATTGGTATTCGTAATTATTTTAGTGTGCGAGACCTATACCGGACCGCGTAACCACCGTGTTGGATATAAAATTAAAATATCGAAATTTTTTGAAGTAAATTCATTCGAAATGTAATACCAGCGTTTCGAAATATTCTTTTTAAGAATTTCCAGACATAAATAAATCTTAATTGTAATATAATTTTTTTCATAAATTTACTTTTTGTAAACTACTTTTTTTTTACTAGTATACATTTTTAATTTCTTATTTATCGGGTCTTTCTGTTACACCCTGTATATTGCAGCATTGAAGTAATGAGCAAGAAACCATGAAAGTATATAAACAGTAATAATATAGTAGTAGTCGCAGGCCCGATTTTAACATTCCAAAATACGACAATTCTTACATTTTGGTATATTGTAAACTGTTTGCCGAGTTATAAGAAAAAAACGTTGTATTAGGCATTGACAATAGTCGTTAGAAATAAGTATAACCATATGTGTATAGCTGCGAGCCGTTATAGGTGGCACAATGCACCGGTCGACTCGGCGTCAGTCCCTCGATAACGCGCAAGTAAACAATTTTTATTGTATTTATCGTCGAGTGACGACGACCGGTTTGTAAGATTCAAAAACGAAAAATCCATTATAATGTTATAATAATATAATAGCTCCACTCCCCCAAGCAGTCTTTCGGCAGTCGAAAAGATTAAATCTCAGATCTCTGTATGATATATTATTGTACATATATGTACAATATATATACAATGCTGTCGGGTATTTTTTTTTCACGCGTACGTATAAACCCAATGGGGAGTCTTACCATATAATTCAACGTTAATAAATCGTCAGGCTTCAAAAAAAACCTAGCAAGACATTTTGTAACGAATTTTATCGAGGAAAAAGACTATAAAGAAAAAAAACTAAAATATCACAAATAAAATATCAAAATTGTTCAAAAAGAGTCGAATTATATACATTGAACATTTTACAATGCACAAAAAATGCTTGTTTAATATAGACTCGGGTTAAAATTTCAAGTACGCATTTCCGGTTATACATTTTTGAGTTAAGCCTTAAAATCGAAATCGATTGTTTCGAAAAATGGTTTTGAGTGAAGATTTTAGTTTTTACTGAGAATTTAAAATTGTTTCCCACGGTACCCAACAACTAACCTATTCACCATCC
This sequence comes from Aulacorthum solani, assembly GCA_008528875.1. NCBI lineage: Eukaryota > Metazoa > Arthropoda > Insecta > Hemiptera > Aphididae > Aulacorthum > Aulacorthum solani. The sequence goes on along the minus strand of PVMI01065895.1, from coordinate 3,720 downwards.
TACCAGAAAAGATGAAAATGAAAGTATTTTTTCTACCATAAAATATGCATGTTACGCGCAAAGTACTCAATTTGGGTATTTTATAAAATAATGTCCGGACAGTATATGAAAATATGCCCTTCGTATATAGGACAAAATAGATATTGTTAGGTGGGTACTTGACTAAATCATCTGCACTGTATAAACGAATCTGCATGGTTACTAAATAGTTAATTTTTCGAAGATAAAATGTGTTATATCAATTGTGGTATTGCACGATAAGCACTAAAATTATCTACAATATAACTTATAATATAATATGTCGCATAGAAATATATAATGTTATGTGGACAGTGGACTGCACCATCCAAGAAAGCCGATAAGAACAAACAAACTAGCAAATGATAATAATATTTAGATAATAATTTGACATTATCTGTGTACGAAGGATATTTCATATCCTGTCCGGACATAATATGAAATTCCCAAATTTTATACTTTGTATAGAAAAAACCACTTCACAGTTTAATTATAAAATAAACACATTTATCGCTCCGCTCAGAATTTAAAAAAATACAACACCTACTATGTATCAGCGTTTCCTTATGCTTTTTTATCAGTGGAAAAATGTCGATTTTTATAGTGGAATTCCTACTTTGATTCAATTATTGTATTAATATTTAATGCTATACATTCTGTATTAAGATTAATTGCAACAAAAATAAAAATCCGACAAAATAAATCCGATAAAGCAGACACTTAAAATTATTTAATGAGATGCGTGGTATGGCATTTTATATTATTAAAAAATATATACTTAATAGGTATTAGACTATTGGTTAAATTCTCATTGGCATCAAGTCTGTTGCAGAATATAATTTTTGTCGATACATAATTTAAGAACCTCGTTTAACGATTACGATTTCTTCCTAATTAATCGTACGCTATCGATCAAAAACATCTTGTCTAGAGTTCAAGAGTCAGTTATATCGATAAAGTATTAAAATTGATTGTAATATTATGAAAGGCGTGAGAGTCGACGTATACGAAAAAAAAATAATCAAAGCGTGACTATAATATTTTTATTTGGATTTTTAAAGTAATTTTCTGAAATGTTTTAAAAACAGCACTTCAGTTTTGTGGAATCCTGCTTATATGATCTTCACCGACACAGTTTAGAAACGCTGCTGTGAACTATGTGTACCTATAAACAATTACATTTATACAATACTAAAATATTTATAATCAAAATATTGTTATTAATGTGCTAATCGCATACAATATAATGCATTTCATACTATATTTTAACATTCCAACCTAATCTTTCGAAGCTAACCCACTAACGACGGATTTTTCAAAAAATAAAAATAAAAATTGTTTTTGCAACTCCCCGGTTGCTTTTTTTCGATTAAATATTACGTTAGGTTATTTAAATATTAAGTTATTACTTAAAATATGTGTACCTATGTATGAAGTTAAAACTGTGTGTTTCAGATTTATTAGGTAATATTGTCACAATTCTATAAAATACCATTTAAAACGTGCTTAAATATCGTTTGCCAAAGTTACAAAAACGTTTGTTAAACTGTTTTATTGCCAAGGTCCACAATCGGCTAATCATCATACTTTACTATCGTACCATCGGTCACTGTTATGAGTTTGATAATTAATACATATGAATTAAATGATAAATCGTTATATTCGAAAAGTGGTTCTGAGCCTAGACGGTTCGTCGATTTATATATATATAAAGAGAGTTTTTAGTACATAATACAATATTATGCTTATAGTAATCTATAAGTAATTTATTCTAATTTTAATAATAGGATAAGGTTTTACGATAGGTTAAAAGGTTAAACTAATATTTACAAAAGACCATTATACCTACGTCTGGTTATATTATTAATTAATAATTATTAAAATTGTATATGTTTGTTATTTATTCAATAAAATATTATTGTTGCTGATTTCAGTAAAATATAGGTGTAACGATATGCCATATAAAATAGTTTGAATACGTCCGAAGTGTAAATAAAGCTTAAAATTAGTGTAAATATTGTATGCATACATTGTATACCTACAACGAAGGCTTGCGACCGATATTGAATACCGATTTCAAAACCGATAATCTTGAATACCTGTTAAGACCACTAAAAACCGAAATCGATATCGAAACCAAAAGCGAAAAAATAAATATCGGTAATCAAAATTGAAATCCGAAAAAATAAATACCGATATTCAAAACCGGAAAAAAATGTTTTCGATTTCAAGCCCCNNGTACTTGTATTTTCCCGTCTCCATAATGGAAATAATATCTCAAAACCTGCAGATGATAATATATACTACCTTTTTTTGTTGTTTTTATTCCTCGTGGCAACCGTAATAACTATGCTGTGAAATGTTGACGACGCACACACATATTAGCCGGCCGGTAAACGTGAGTTCGGGTCGGGCACTGCGCTCTGCTGGATTATGGTCGGTCGAGAGAAGGCCAGCGAATAGGTTGTACGCCACAGCCAGAGAGCGATGTCCTATCATTCAGACGAGTATTGATATGCACGACGATATGAGCCACAGATATTTTGTACAATATATGTATACGTATATACAACATACCTATATTTGAGTTGTCTTATTTACGTCTACGGTCTGAGCCGAACAACCGCCCGGAGAGTAATCTATAGTATTTATAATCAATGATAGTACCACTACTCGTTATCTTAAATCGTGGTACCTATATACATATATATATATATATACACAACCGAACTAGTATCGGTCAGAGATCGACACGGGCTGTTTTTTCGGCCCGAACTTGAAGTAAAATATTGTTCCCGACCAGGCCCTTTCGTAATTTTGTATCTCAACTCCATCCTCGACGAAAATCAACGATAAGCCATTTAAAAATAAT
>PVMI01065890.1:0-11013 GCA_008528875.1 Aulacorthum solani | reverse complement strand
CATTTCGACCAAACAAACATTTTCTTTTTTTTAATTAAAAATTAAAAATGGGGGTCAAGTGGATGTGGCTCCGCTGTATAGTAGGTTATAATTAAGTCACTGTATAATGGATGGTATTAAATTTGAATTCAATGATATAATATCACTGTATACGAAAAACGATTCTGAGCGGAGGCGGTATGTCAGTCTAGGATATTTTAAATTATATTGATATTGTTATTATACGGTAGCTATATCGCGATTTAACACACAGAATAAGATATACTATCTAAAATGGTGGGTTATATTAAACTGTAGATTGTATGGATGGGCCATATTTTGATTGTTCAGTTTCTTATTTATATATCCACGAATAATATTTTCAAGTTATCAATCTTAGATTTAAAGCGATACATTTTTATGAATTTTAACTCAAAATAAATTGCAAATTTTTTTGATTTTTATGTATTTTGTCAAAATCCGAACTGTAAATGCTTATTAAAAAAAATTATGTCTATGTAATTTTATTATTTTTTAACTTGTCGTTGTAACAATATATTAGGATCCTTGTATTAAATTTTGAAGCTTTCTAGCGAATGAATACAATTGTATTGTTATTTAAAAAAAAAAAAACTAAAAGATTGAAAATTTCAACTGTCTATAAATAATTTAAAAAATATTTGAAATATTTCGAACATTTTATGAAGTATATAAAATGTCAGTATTAACATTCAGTGAAAATTTCATGTGTCTACGGTCATTTATTTTAGAACTACAACAATATCTAAAATTGATTTTATCAAAAATTGATTTTGAGTACAAATTCCTGTTTTTCATTGATTTTTATTTTTTTATTTTTGACGATGATTTTGAAAACTATTGAGAATTTCAAAAAATGACATCCGAAATGCACCAACTAGATTCACTTTTCAACCAAAAAAGTTACTGAAGTTGAAAATCGAAACATTATTTCAACTACTTCCCGTGTACACAGACACGTAAAAAAAAAAAAACATTGTAAAATCAATACATTCATCGTTCCGCTCAGATTCTAAAATTATGAAATTGTAAGAAATTAAAATTAATGACTATGATCTTAAAATTGCCAAAGCACTCATACTTTCAAAATATTATGTTATTATAGACTAATCGTTCGTACTTAAAGTTAAATAGCTGTAAGAAATTATTTGTTTGAATTTCAATTTATAAACATCAACATTTTGGGGAAAAAACATCTCCTTAACAGTTTATAGAAAAAAAAGGTTCCCGTTGCAAATAAGTTTTTATTGTCACAGTATTAAAATGAATAAAAGTGACAAGGATTTGAAAAATATGGTCCTCAAGTACACTTCAAAATATTCAAAAAAATCAGAAGTATGATAAATTTGTCACTAAAGAAAGTACCTAACAATGACCCTAACCCTGTATCTATAAATGTAGACTTGTAGGTAATATTATGCCTTTTAATTATCTATGATCAATATGATAAGCTGGTGCAAAATACGCAAAATGCACACAATATTATTATGGTACCATATAACTACAAACGAATAAATACTATATTTTATGCTCACCAGTATCCGGTCGTTGATGAGTGTGCTTTCAAGCTGCAGCTATGTATTTATGCATCTATGTGTCGTTTGGATGACATGAAAGTGCGTATCACGTTTGATTAAATTTTCCGTTTCGTTAAAATCGTTCTCCGCAAATAATCTAATGCGATAATAATAATATTAATAATAGTTATGGTACGAATGCAGATGCAGTTATTTATTATTATTTGCTTATTAAAGTAAAATAATAAATATGATGTAATTTACAGATGTAAGCCGAACAATTACGATCTGACAGGCTTGTAATCAAAAGACTAATATTTATTATTCGCGAGTACTCTATTAAGCTAAAAAAATACAAAGAGTATTCCCTGCATACTCGGGTATTATTATCTTTATGTTTTGTAAATAATATTAACACCATACAGCAATTTTCGTTGCAACATACAGTTTGGACAACAAAGATAGTTTAAATCGTTTATATATGCTTTTTTTTAGAAAATTTTGATTTTTTAAATGACCAAAAACCCGGACAGGTATTATAGGAGGTGAAAATAATTTAATGGAGACAAGTTTATTTATAGTACTCAGAAACGCATTATTAAAGAGAACTGTAGCACGTCAAAATTACAGTAAACTCATAGAGTATTTTACAATCAAAATACATTAAATAAAAAACCAGTCATATCCTAGTTGGTTCACTTAAAACCATGATACCTATTAGATAAAGTGAACACATTACATAGCTAACATTACAAATGTACGAAAAGTAAGGAGTAACGTGGCATAGGCACAATATCAGTTTTTACTTGGAGAAGCTATACATACATAAGTAAAACCGTTGGTGTGAGGAGCCCCCAGGTACCTATTACATAGGTTACCTTGCGCACTTTATTTATATTATATTAAAATATAACGCAATATATTTATTTTCATCTCAGCCACTTCATTGCATTTAATATTATTATATATTATTCTAAAGCGCATAATATGTTTATTAAATCAAATACCTAACAACATTTAGGTATATATTTATAATTGTGAACAGCAATTTAAAATTACAAATTTATTCAAGATTTTTTCGTTGGACAATATATTATTAGATGAATCCCGTTCAATAAAAATTATTGATACATTTGCAAATCACTAGTGGTTCATGAAGGTTCAAAAAATCAACAAGCTTAAGTATATTTGTAAAAATACTACCGCAATACCGTGATTGAAAAATTAAGCATGTTTAGTCGTAAACAATATACAATAATATTTAGTTATCTACATTTCATAATTATTTAAATTTTCAAGTAAAAAAATGATGAAAAAAAAGAGTGGAATTGGGAATCATTAGTTTGAACCTCTGAAACATAAGTTTCACTGCCATAGTGGCAACTTGTGTCATGGAGTTGAATACAATCACAACTTAAAATATAATATGATTAGTATGAATTTTATGAAAATTGACGCAGTTACATGTAATGGGTCGATCTTGAGAGATATATTGAGAATTAAATTAAGCAATCAGGCACAGGATTTGAACCTGCGATTCGAGGGCAGCCTCAAAATATATTTGAAGTACAATCTAAAATCATTTTTATTATTAATTGATAGGAAAATAGATAACAGTGTTTATCATAAATAAGTAATAACTGAAAACATCAATTCTTTTATAAATTGGTTAAATAGTACAATAATAAGCTAATAACATTAAATTATTAAAATCTTGCATTCTTGGTGTCCAATGTCTAATATGAGTCCTATTCTGATTTTACTGGCCTGGACCACAATTTTAGGTTGATATTATAATATAAAATATTTTATGAATGCTATTATTACACTTATTTGTTGGTGGTAATAATCAAAACTTATTATTGTCTGATTAATAATTAATAATATTGATACATTTATTTGTTATTATATAATCGGCCGAAATACCTAACTTAACTTTTTGTAACGCGTTCCCTCGACTATATCTCTAATAGTACAATTTATGGGTATTTACATTTTCCACATAATAATTGCCATGGAAACCAAAAAACCAAAAAATTATTATTATTTGATTCTTAAAACTATCTTATACTTAAAAAAGTTTTGTACATTTTATTTTTAAATATTTTAAATTTCAAGATGCATAAGGTGGTAAAGTTTTTAGAGCTAGAGGATTGGTAAGTGAAGGTAGAGCCCCTATTAATAAATATTATTATATATTAACACATAATATTATATATAATATATTATATTGTGTGAATTTATTCTATGATTAACTGAACAAACAGTTGTGAAAGAGAGGAGAGGGTTGCGTGTCATGGCAATTATTAAACTGATGAAAGTGTAGAGGATATATTATTATAACGACTCACGAAGGCTTACGAATAAATCCTACAGCCACCGCTACTGATCGCTCGTCGACCTGTGTATGAGACGCTGCTTTTCTGAAAGGTGGTGGTGGAGGTGGATTTAAGTGAATGCGTGCGGTGACAAACAAGAAGCTTGCCCAACCCCTCTCTAAACTACCCCCAGCCCCCCAGTAACCAAACTGTGGTAGTAGTAAAGCCAAATATTACATTATTTCTCCATTGTTAACGGAATAAGGAAAAATAAAAATCGCTGTTGCCACGACAACACATAATATATAGTAGCAGACGCTAGCGACGTGAGTATGATTAGACGTGACTCGAGTGTCATAAACTCATAAATAAAATACGATTCTGGTACGAGGTTTGGTACGTCTTCCTATTTGTAATGTCCTGGTAGTTGAGATACTAAAGGTTGGAAGATTTCGTGAGCAATTAATTTCCGTCACCGGACCTGCAGATCCAACCCATGCACTGCAGTGGATTTATATTGTTCACCAGCACTCTATACATAACATAGACTATATATTAACTATAGCCTAAATTATTGTCACTTGTATTTACTCTAGCTGTAGGACTTATGATATATTTTATGGTTACAACATTATTAAACTGAGATTTTTTTAAATTTAAGATACTTAAGTTTCATCAGATAGTTTTTGGGTTTTATAAGATAAAAACAATTTATAAATTATAATTGTATAGCTAATGTGACAAAATCAATATTAAACAACTCGGAATATTATGTTCTTGTATACAAGACGTAAATAATATGTATAGAGGAATCGTCCAGAAAATCTTCATATAACTTACTGCAATATACGTAACAATTAATGAATTGTACTGAAATTTTAGAGAAATTTTAAGTTAGAATTTAATTTTGACTATAGATTTTAAATTATTATGTACATTTACGGGTGTAATGAATGTACACATTATTGCGTCAATAATCGATGTGTACATAATTATATAATTTGTTTGAAAATTCAAAAGTGTGTCCTATGTTAAAATCATATTGTATAATGGTCTTATTTATTATTTCCTTACTCATTCATTATTCAACACTATAATTATGTTACCGATGTGATAATCGAGGGATACCGTCACCTTCGGGGAGGCAAGGTACAATATATCCATACAATTTTATTTGTACTAACCATTGATAAAACAGTATATTGTAATTCTCGGCCTTTTATTTTAATGATATTTCCCCCCTATAAAATACTCATATTATTATAATATCACAACTTGTTTGTGGTAACGAGAGTCTATTTGTACATAATAATACAGTGAAACTTCAATTTTATGAATTTTTTCGTTTCATGAATTATTTTTGAGAGTGAAATAAAATCATCTAACCTAACCTTTATTGTTAATCATTTGTAAATTCTTTTCAACAAATTCCTCTATACTACGATTTTTTTTTGTTCCCCATATGACTTCGTTACATGGAAGTTAACCATATATTATTCTTTTTTAATTCAGATATCAGTAATTATTACTGATAAATGATAATGATTGTTTACTATTTTCAATTATGTAATTTAAAGTAAACATAAGCAGGTTATAATAAGGGTATTCTATAATGTGAGTATAATAGTTTTAAATTGATAGCATTTAAATGTATTGTAAAAGCCATTTACGTAGTCAATTTGAAGTAATATATTTTTGTTTTAACTTAAACATTCAATCACATGAATGACGTTTTTATATTTTAAGTTATTAGGAGTTAAAAATAATGTTCAGTTGACTAAGACTTAAAGAGAAAAAAAATGTTTTTTCAGATTACATTTTAATATTTTATGTAGAAAGGTTACATTTGAATGTATTATTTTTCCAAACGAACGAAACTTAACATTTTTTTTTCTCATCACAATGGTTGAACAATATGTTCATACTTCACAAAAATCCTACTAGAACATCAATTTTGTCTGTTGATCTTTCACATATTGTGTAGACACAAGACAAGTTATATATTTTTTTATCACGTACGTAATAAATTTGAACTTAATTCAACTTGAAGTGTTAAGACTGTTTTGATTTTTAAAAAATCACGAGGTCAGGTATTGAACACGTGCGATAGTTTTTCTTTTTACAGAATAAAGAGTTTTGACGATTTTTATAATATTACGTTAGAACTTTTCCTGCTGTCCCAATCTTACATAATATTATATATTTACAACTAAACTCTTATTATTAAAACAAATATATAATATTTATGCCTTGGCAGCTAAACCATTGGCTGTACATAATGCATGATATTATAATGCCACCCTTAATAAAACCAGAAATGAGTTACAGGACTATCATCTTTAATCACACGATACAACACTTAAATAATTATATTTTGAACCGTTTTACAACACTATCTTCTTGTGTTTTTTTATATTAGCCTGTATGGTAAAAAACAAAAAAAAAACTTTTCGTCTGCAACTTTCTCTACTTTTAGTGTACAAATCTAGAAAAAATGGGACCACGTGGACATTAAAAAAAATATTTGAAGTAGTTTACTTTCGATTGGGGGTATTTTGAGAAAATATATAGGTAGGAGTAATTTAATAATAATTTACCTGCTTTCTAAAATCATCATAAATTAAAAACAATTATTCGGTTGTACCAGGTTTGACGATTGTTTGAAACTTTTTAGTTTCTGTAAGAAAAGTAGCTAACATAAACAAGTTAATTTATTTTAAATTAATTTTCATGTATTTAGATATTGTTAACTATTAAAGAGTGAATTAGTTAATGGAATTATTTTTACCATCAATACAAATATGAAAATAATAATGCAATAGGCAGATAATTTAGTTATTTTTGTTATTAATAGAACCCATTGTCTTAAAATGAATACAGTTTGTATACCTATTACTGAGTCTCCTATATTAATTGTAATTGAATAGTTAAGAATGTTATAGGTTCATACTTATAGCATAGTATTAAAAACTTAATATTCCTATAAATCGGTAAAAGTTCAGGTATAATCCCGATTCAAAGTGTAATATATGTAAGATGTAATAATTGTATCAAATTCATTTAAGATCGTAACGATACATTTAAATTTGAATTAAATTTGAACAATCTGTTACTCCACTTTTCTATTATATAAGTCAAAACCATTAATTTAGTAGTAAAATTTCAAACAGTCATATATATATTGATTATTTATAATTTATAATATATTACCTACTCATAAGTAGTATGTTATAAGATATAGTTTTTAAATTAATTAACAACTATCCATCAGCAGTCATCAACATTCAACAGGTAATTAGTTTTAGGTTTATCCCACAACAACAATGACCCTCAGTTAGTCTGATAGCATTTCACACCTTTCAACCCTTATACACATATATAGCCATTAATATGCTACTTCGTAGGTGCTTCAATAACTTTTTTTTTAAGAGTTTTGTGTTTAGTTTTAAGACTTCTCTCTCTGTAACTATCTTTTCACAACTTTTAGCAGATAAAAATAAATAACAAGTAATTAAATTAGGCATTGAGCAGTGAGCAATGAGTACATAATTATAAATTTAAATTTATCGGATTCATTTCATTTCAGGGTGAAATTTATGGCACCGAGTATATGATAGTTGTATAGTGATAGTTTTCATTGTAGTTAATGGGAATAAACATAGTATGGTAAATTAATTAGTGTATAATTCATAATAATGCAAATGAATGATACTAAGAACAAAAGATTAATCGTTTAATCATTTAAAATCTTTATAATGGCAATATTCCATACTTCTATTATTTTTTACAGAAATTATGTTATTATATATATATATATATATAATACAGTTATTGATTAACTTAGATAAATGCTTTTTAAACTTTTAATGGATTTATATTGACTAAGTAATACTTATTGTTTATATCTATTGTATCAGTTTGTTGAGTAAACAGAAGCTTATTAATTATAATTATGTCCAGTAAAACCAGTTATCTTAATGTGACCAAGTTCGTACCTCATAAATTATATTGTTGTGATCATTATAACGATATAAATTGTTCCTTCTATAATATTATTTATCATGATAAATTTAATTAAAAACCTTATTTAGGTGCGAAATTTAAAAGTAAAAATCTAAGGTGAGAACTTGAGTACATAATTGAATACATTTTTTTTTGTATTGGAATTTCAGCAAGTGCTTACATTGTTACTAAGTGTAATTTTTTGACAATTAGTTAAATAATAAGCAAAGAGAAAAGAACTATTCAGAAAAGAAAATTTTAAGACTTATATCCTTCTTATTTATTTTAAAAGTCGAAAATTGTTTACATGCATTTATTGCATTTAATAATAATACATTATGTACGAACAATAATATTACTCTTGATATTAAATGTATGATCTATAAATTTATAATTGCGCACACTGTATACTTAGAGTTTTTAAATAACTATAATATATATGAACCTATATATCTTCCAATAACAAACTTAATAATATATTTTAATCACGTATCAAATAATTTTATTTAATATTTATTGATAGATTTTTTTAGTTTCTTAGCAGAACTTTTTCACCATCGAATTTGTAGTGCAATTATCGATGATAACAATATTCTATAGGTTCAAAAATATGAATTATTATAATCTAATGATTACAATAATAATAGGCTAGTACTGTAATATCTAGTCTAGGACCTACATATTCCAGTCAATATAATATATTATAATTTATATTATATAATTTTCATATTAAATCAACTGGAGTTAACATAACATATTGTTAAATAGCGGTTAAATATTATTAAACACCATATTTCTTTAAACCAGTGTATTATGGAAATCACAAAAATACGTAATACTAGTTAAGTCTAATAATATTAGTATCCAACTATAAACAGGTATATAAATTACGAATAACCGTCACTACTATTAGTTCCTCAATACATGTATTATTAAAATAAAATAACTCGTGGATTGGTATTCTTAGTGAATAATTTGGTATAATATCAAAAATGCATTTGCTAAATAAAATTATTCTATTATTAAAGTACTTGATAACATAGTCGAATGTATCTATTGGCTACCTACATATTATACTCGCAGGTCATAATATTCTCGCTGGGCGTTCCAAACACCCTTATAATTTAGATAATCTAATTTAAACATGTGAAAGAACAAACACTATGAAGCCTCTGACCGTTAACTTTCCTTTTTTTTTTAGTTTCAAGTCACGTATGAGTACTCTAGAATACTTTTATATTTTTTCCATAATACTTTACCAGCAAAATCGCTAAAAATGTTTAGAAAATAAACTACAATGTTGTTTATTTAACTTATTTTCTATTGTACTAAAACTGAATACTTATCATAAAAAAGACGTACAAAAAGCGATTAATTCAAACAATTTTTATTCTTGGTTGAATATTTTCTCTATACATTGTGAATAAATTGTAGAAATTATGGCATATAATAGTTAGGTATACAATAGTCAATATCGACAGCATCACTGTCGGCCATATTTGACTTTCAGGTAGACATTTTTTTTTTTTTGATAAATGTGGACAAACGTAAAAGGAATCTTGTAATAAATGTTTAAATCCTAAATATGAAAACAAACATTTTTATGAATTTCTAACTCAAAATAATTTTGCTAATTTTCGTGATTTTTAAAAAAATTTTCAAAATTCTAAATTCAAACGATCATAAAAAAATATTGTGGATGTAAGCTCAGCTTTTTTTTTAATTTCCATAAATAACAACTTACGAAGTTTTTTGAACTAGTAAAAATTATTTTATCAACATTAGCTTAAAAAAACAAATTATAATCGAAAATGTCATATGACTATAAATAGTTGAACACAAGTCAAAATATTTTGAAAATGTTATGGTGTATAGGAAATGCAAATATAAATATTCAGCAAAAATTTGATTAGATTTCATGTATCTATGATATTTTTTTTAGAATTTGATCAAACACCAAAATTGATTTTCCTTAAAAATTCCTGTTTTTTCTTAATTTTGTGTTTTTTTTTCTTGTCGCTTTTGAAAACTATTGGGAGTTTTTGACTTTTGACTGCTTAAAGTACAGACTAGATTCGCTCCCTACCAGAAAAGATGCTGTTGAAGGAAATCAAGGCACTTTTAGTTTTTACCGTCCCAAAAAGTGATAAGAGACACAAAAAAAACACACATTATTGTAAAATCGTCCGCTCAGAATCTAAAATAATCAATTTTATTACAGAATAAATTCTATTTGCATAATATTGACATTTTAGAGGGATGTCAGTGCAATATTTGTTTTTTCTCTCGTGCGCTACAAAGATAAAACGCATTAACGCAGAATCGTTTTTTTTTATGATTTTGAGTAATCTTAGTGTAAAATCATTTATTGCAATATAATTATTGAAAACAATGTTTCTAAAGGTTTAATATATACCTATCCGTTAGATATTTTATTAGCATTAAAAAAAATATGTGATGAAGCTCGGATGAAGAAAAACTTCTTTCGTAATTTTTAGTTTGGGTTTTTCTGAAAATGAACAATCTCGCATCAAGGACTTGATTGAGTTGATAAGATTTTAGGTTTAAGTTCGTGATACAAAAAATAATTTGTTTCTTTGATTCTTTTTATTTATTCTATTCATTTTATTTACTGTCTTTAATTTATTTTACTTATTTTATTCATTCCGTTTGATTTTCTAACTCCAAAGGAACGACATTAATTATAACGGTTTATGGTAACTAAAATAACTGATGTAAGTACAACCTGCAGTAGTGTCGATATCTATAATTATTATTATAATAGGTAATAATACTATTAATAGTATTAACATACGTATATGTATGTACGCGTGTATATTATATATTGGTGTATAAATAGAATTCACTTACAGTTATTTATATTAAAACGACGCTCCGTGCCTCGGTCTCACTATTCCACACTAATTGAAAATCATTAAATATCTAAATAGATAATTATACAAATACCACGAATAATAGTAAAAATGTACATATCAATACTGTTTTATAAATAAACGTAATTTGGCCGTAGTAACAGTACCTATGGTTTCGTACTTCGGATTTTCCTCAGCACTCGTTTGTCACAGAAATATTTTTTCACCTCAATTGTTAACGTTTTTCCATGAATTCAGATGAACACAAAGAATAATTATTAATTA